>MU281395.1:0-182821 GCA_022385595.1 Xylaria palmicola
AAATAAATAAATAAATAAATAAATAAATAAATAAATAAATAAATAAATAAATAAATAAATAAATAAATAAATAAATAAATAAATAAATAAATAAATAAATAAATAAATAAATAAATAAATAAATAAATAAATAAATAAATAAATAAATAAATAAATAAATAAATAAATAAATAAATAAATAAATAAATAAATAAATAAATAAATAAATAAATAAATAAATAAATAAATAAATAAATAAATAAATAAATAAATAAACATTAATTATAAAAAGTTTAAATATAATATTTATATATTATTTATATAATTAATTAAAACAAACTATATAAATATTATAAAAGAAGTTTAATATATATTTAAATTTTTTAAACTATTATTATTATATTTATTAAAAACTTTTTTAGTTTTATTATTATTATTATACTAATATAATTAATAAAAATTATATTTATATATAATATAACTTATTAATATTCTAAAGAAAAAAGGAAAACTTAAACTTAAAAACCCTTAATTATATTATAACGGTTTTATTTACTAGCTTAAATAAAACCCTAGTTTAAACTATTTTTAATCTTTTAAAATATTAAAGTATAAAGCTAAGTAATATAAAAACTACAGTAAAAAAAAGGAAAACAAATATTAAACTTTATATTATATAATTATTAATTAATAATATAATATTATAATATTAATTAAATCCCTTATTAAAAACTTTTTTATTTAATTATATTTTTAAATAAATATACTTAATTTATACTTTATAAGTAAAATTATATTTATTAAAAAAAGAACAAACTATTATATATTATTAATATTAAAAATAATAATATATTAACTATAATTTACTTTAACTTATAATATTTTAAGTTATATAAGTAAAATAAAGCTTATTAAACTAAATATTTATATTAGCTTTTATATAAATAAAGTTAAATTATAATATATAAGTTAAATAAATTACTTATATATATAAATTATAAAACAAATAATAATAAAACTATTATTATTAGTATTAATAAGAATTTTAAAAAAGTTATTATTTTTAATAATAGTTTTTACTTTATAAAACATAGCTACTTTAACTATAATACTATAAAAAAGCTTATAAATATTTACTTAATATTTTATTTATATTAGTAATTAATAAGTAATATAATTTAATTATTTTTTATTATATTTACTTATTATAATAAAATTATTTTTAATTTTTAATTTATTAAAGTAAAATTTAATAATAGCTACTTTATATATATTATATATATATTTTTTTAATGCTTTTATACTAAATTAATAGTAGTACTATATATAATTAGCTATTATTTTATTTAAAAACAAATATATATTAGGTTTTATATTATAATAAAAAGTTATTTTATTATTATTTAAAAAATAATAATAAAGTTTTATTATATAAATATATAAAATTAATTAAAATATTTTTATTTTAATATAAATAAATATTTATATTATTAATATTAAATACTAGTATTACTATTAAATATATACTATTTATATTACTTTTTTTATACTATTAATATTTAAACTATTAATAATAATAAAATAATATAATAGTTTATTACTATTTAATTAATATTAAAATAATTTAAAATTATTTCTAATTATTTATTATATTATAATAAAAAAAGTATAAAGGTTTAATTAAATATTTAAGTAATTATTTTAAATAGAAATTATATACGCGAATTATATAGTAAATATATATTAGTACTTAGGTACATAAATACTTAGGTACAAACAACTCAAAGCTAAATATTGTATCGCATGGACCGCGAATACCTCCAGCGTGCACGGATCTCTCAGGTAAACAGGGGGGGGGTACCCTCAGTTTGTCGCATCTCTCGTAATCAATCGAGGTATCGCTGCGCCTTGACATGGTGGCGAGTGACATGCATAGCCCTCCCTCCTCTGCGGGTATGACGCAGTTCGAAGAAGCCGAGCGCGAGCCTGAGCGATTAGGTACCTACTAAGGTGGCCCAGGTGGTACGTACTCAGGTACCGGCATGCGCGTTACCCGGCCCACTGCTGAGGTCGGCCAACCGGAGACGCCTGCATCTTTCCAGAACCCGCCAGGCGGGATGAATGGCCGTGTCAGGCCCGCCCTGCGTCTGGAATCTGGATCGTATTCGGTGCCGTTTGCACATTTTTTATGATCCCACCAATATGGCCAGCTGTGCCGTAAGTACAGGATCAACCTAGCCCGAACCTGGCTGAGCAGGTGGACCGAGTCGATGGATGGTGTAGGTGCACCACGCCTGCTGATGGGTCAGCTGATAACACGAACAAAATAAACTTCACCACGGGGTGTTTGGCCTTTGCTGAGTGAGTGCATCGCAGCGGTAAGCGGTAAAGGGTTTCAGCAGCGACCAAACCATTTTGACGAGAACTTCCAAGGTTGGTAGTACAGTTATACGATAGCCTATGCCTATAGGTACCTACCTAGGACTTGGGCGGTTAATGGGTCGAATGGTCTGCAGCCTGCCAGCCAGCAGCCAGACAGCCAGACAGCGCCAACCACCCTCCCCCCCTCGCACTCGCAGGCGCAGTCCGCCAAGATCCCCGACTAGCGCTGGGGCGGATGCACAGAGCGGCTGCCACCTGCCCCTCCAAGCAGCCCAACCCCATCCGAGACCCGACGCTAGCCCATCCCAGGAACCCGTCGTCCCTCTCTCTTGCGGCGCAGCCACTGCCGTACCGCACCGTGCCCAAGCCAAGACACGTTTGCCATTATCACATCGCCGCACCGCCTACGTATATCTGCTCTCTCGTCCACCCTCAACCTCTCGCGGAACCCAACTCGCCCATCCACCAAGAACCCCATTCTGCACCGCTCCAAGCAGTTCCGAGATACTCTCTCCCACGACGCCAGCTTCAGACTGCCCAGACACCGCACAACAGCGATAGTCCATACATCCCAATTCAATTCCACATACGGCAATATGGCGGAGACTCAGTCGCCCACGGCTTCCCCCACCTCGCCGTCATCACCATCTTCGCCCTCGCGCCCTCTCTTCGAGCGCCGAGGCTCGTCTAGATCGTCGCTCAGTCTAGACTTGTCCACCATTCCACCACTCACACAACCAACACCACCCACAAACACACTACTGATCACGAACCTGGACGACCTCGACATTTTCCGCCCTGACAACTTACAAACAATTCGACAGCTGATCGAAGACACCGCCCCTGTATACACGTGGTCGCCCCTGAAGTCATTCCGTCGCATCGTTGTCTCGTTCCTCGACGAGCAGGCCGCTATCAAGGTGCGCTCAAGATGGGACGGAGAGGCCATCATGGGCGAACGGTGTCGAGTGTACTTCGGCCAGCACACGCCCTTAGATTTGGCAAAAAACAACCTCTTGTCCCTGCCCGATGCGGGCAAGCTATTTTTTATTAGCCCGCCTCCCTCGCCCCCTCACGGCTGGGAAATGCGTCTCGAGGACGCGCCCAACAAACTGGTTCACGCTGAGGACCTGGCCGAAGCCTTGGCCAAGCTTCATCACCGCCAAGCGCCGTCCATGGTCGATTTCTCGCCCGTCTCACCCACAGATGTCGCCGCTAGACAGACGAGAAGTAGAAGCAGTACCCTGATTTACCAACCTCATGAGCACGGCGGTAGCCCGCACCTCCCTACCATATCAGTAGATGATATAACGGATGAGCCCATGGATGTGAGTCCAGCCAGCGACAAACCTATTATGACACATACGGCTCGCCCTCCGGTGGAGCTGATGGAATGATGCGTCTTTCCGATGCCGGCGTTGGCGATGCTTAATACCGTATAAATTGTACTTTTATTACTCACATTAATCATGCGCCTGTTCGGGTGTTTACGGCGTTAAGGGGAAATCAAAGCCGCGAGCATCATGCATTCGACAGGGAACTAATTGCATTTGATCGCACGGTATCATGTAACATCAACTAAGGAGATGAACAAGGCGGGTTCTACATAGCACTGGTATACTTTCTGCCAGATCCAGAAATACATACCGGGGCAGCCAGGAGGCCACTAGCAATAAGTTCGGAGCCACGCTGCGAGGAGAGCCGAAGAGTAGGATAAAAAATGCCAAAAACTCTGAACATTAATTTCTAAATTCGCAATGTGAAAGGTTCCTAGAGACTAACAATAATACCCTCTCCTTGAAAGCAGAATCCTCCACAGTATCCAAACCCTACGCTTATCAATATTTCTCATTTTATGACGTCTGTCTGGGAGAAGGTCTTTATACAGATAGATATCTTGACAGACTAGGACATTCTATCATAAGAAGCATACACTTCTAACCAAGTCTCCTTCCTCGTTGTAATCTACAACCTGGTTCAAGTACATATCATGACTTTCCGCAATTCATCCCAATGCCCAATTAAACACATTATAGCCATACCAGACGCCAGCCCCGGCAAGGGTTGAAAAGGAGATGAGTGATAGGAGAGCAGTACGCTGCACACCCGGTTTCTTGTCATCCGGTCCGGCCGTAGCGACGCCTCGCTCTGTCGACACCTTATCAAATGCTGGGATGTACTTGAAAAGGAATCCAGTCTTGTATCCGAGTCCACCTTTCGACTTATCTACAATCATAGAGTAGAATACCTTGCGAGCAAGCTGGAGCGATTTCTGTTAGATCCTGGCACATCGGAAAGAGTATGCAAGGCAAAAAGAAACAAATGGAAAAAGGGAGAAGAAGGACTTGCATTGATGTTACGCTCGTCAAGCCAGCGGAAACTTCTACTAATATAACACGTAGCCATGAAAAGGAGACACTGCCCCAGGACAAGGGCGGAGTAATAGAGGCCAAGCGGATCAATCTCCAGCTTCTCGGAAAGGGCGCGCCCACAGACCCAGTAGGTCTACGCGCACATGAACTCGTGCGAGGCATACGTGGGCGGCTGGTTCTCAAGGCCTGTGATGATGTTGTTGCCGAGGTTGGCCGAGATGGCCGAGGGCTTCATCTCGGCGAGGAAGAGCGATTCCAGCATGCTCCGCGCCGACGCGGGCGTCGCCATCCAGTCGTGCGGCGTGCCCATCAGGTAGGCCACGTACCGCCATAGCGCGAGATAGTCGGCGACCTCCTGCTGGCGCATGTAGAGGTCCTGCCGCGGTAGCCCGACCCATATCACGGCGGCCGAGAAGGCGCCGATGGTGAGGATGCTGTCGAGGTCGTTGATGGGCACGCCGTGCCGCGCTACGTCGTAGTACCCCGGCCGTTCTGATGCCATTTGCATGATGCGTCGACGGACGGCCGTGTGCAGCAGGCGGACTCGCACCGAGTTTACGAAACCGTCCCCACCGGGCTGGATGGACTTCAGATCTCGATGGACGCTGAAGTGATGCTGCGTGGTCTCGAGGATGCGCCGGCGCACCACCTTCACGTCGAAGCCTCCTGTACGGTCAAGTGTTTGGGTTGCCCTGGCACTACCCATCCCTCCTAGCAGCGAGAAGAAGGTCAACTACCATGTATTTCAGCATTGAATAGTCGTATCCGTGCTTTCTTGGATTTCAAAACCTACTGACACCAGAATAGGGCCGCCATAGCGAAAGTATACCTTCTGACCCCTTTCTATCTGATCCCAATCAACCCAATTGGGAACAGTATTCACCTCAGCCCACAGCCTCGCAATCTTCGGATCCCTCGGTGCGTACTCTTCTATCAGCTCATACAAGCCCCTTTTAACCCTTTTCTCCTCGCCCTTCTCGGATGGTTCCTCGATTTTTTTATCCTTGGGTAGCGGTTCAGCACGCAGAGGGGGGGATATCTCGTCCAACCGCTCGACAGCCTCTGTTGCAACGGTATCGTACGAATGGGCCAGCGGCGCTATCTGTTGTGCTCTGAGATGCTGGGATGTCCATTTGAATCTCAACCCTAAACACTCCTGCCACGTCCCTTCGACGGGCTCTTCTAGGCTATACGCGTGTGCCATCCTTGCCCCTGCTTTGTGCAGTAGCTCAGATCGTGGGTCAGGATATCTAGGGACGCAACTATTTATAATTATACACTAACCGCTAGAATTTGACGGGGTGAAGTTTGAATGCAGTGTAACTGTTGAGGGTAGAGTATACTCAATCACAAGCACATGAAGAAAATGCCACGCGGGGATGGGCCATACTGGTCTAATACACGCCCACGAATGCCTGGCCGCAACAAACAGGAAGTGATCGATGAAGGCCCTGTTTTCCGTACAATAGATGGATCTCATAGGATCATGATGAAGCAAGTGGCTACGTACTCGCCCCCTCCCCCGATGGAAGCCGGCAACAACGACGCCGTTTGACCTAGGCCGATACATAGTTGGCCGTGCTAGAGGCGGGTTTCACATGCAAAATAATCATGCATAACCGCTGACCACGTTGAGGGGATACTTATGAAAGTTCGGTGTTCCGAGGACACTGCTCATTCATTTATGCATGTGGAAATCCTCCAGCATAGTAATTTGAATTTTTACAATTCTCTATCTTCGAATTGAACCTTTTTAAGGTGTGGTTAGTAGGTACCTCCTACTTACCTACTTACCTACCCCTTAGAAAGATATAAGTGTTGGTGAGGTAGGTTGGCAGCTGCGGTCAGCTGCAAAACATAGATAGGTACCTGGGTACGTACGCGGGTGGCGCTACCACCCCTGTACCTGCCTCGCTTTTAGCTTGGGTGTCTTTGATAGCAAATCCAACTCGAGTCGTAAGACCGGGGGCAAAAAAATCCAACTGCTTTCGTCGCGCCCATTATCACAGTTCCCGAATTGCGTGATCCTCTCTCGTACATAAGACTCTCCAACATGAGTTGTTCTTGTCGAACAAAGCCCCTAAGGGTCTTCATCCAGAGTTTCACTGGACTTCGCGTTACCGATCCTGCCATTCCGAGACCTGTTCGACTATATCGTCCCTCACCGGCCCCCTTTCGTCAGGTACCCCTTCGCCATCCCTACAGGTCATTTAGTTCGGCTTCAACTGCCTACTTCCTTGGGGTTGAAGCCAAAAATGATGTCGATTCACCGGCGCGCGTTGCCGGTGAAGAGCCATCCGATCCGACCCCCGATGCGCCGAATTTGCGTTTCGCTGATGTAACAAACTACGGCTCGCCCACTCTGCCACAACCTGCTCCTGGTGATAATATCACTGTTGCGAAACAACATGGGGTGATACTCGACTACAGCCCCGAATCAATCGATGCGCTTGTTGAAAACCTGAATGTGACGTCGATGGCCGAAAAAGAAGCTATAGCGGCTGGGCGCGGCAGCGTCACTGCGGATGCGCGCTCCAAATCGCTGCCCAGGTCTAAACCGCCCATTGTATCGAGTCAACTGAAGAGACGCAAGATCGTCAAGGATGACGCGAGAAGACAACCTAATGCCGAGACAGCCTGGGTACCGCAGAAAGAACAGTGGCAAATACAGAAGCAGGCGCTGAAGGAGAAGTTCCCCGACGGTTGGTGCCCGCGCAAACGCCTGTCCCCCGACGCGTTGGACGGGATCCGGGCGTTACACCGGCAGTTCCCCGAGCAGTACACGACCGAGGTGCTGGCCAAGCACTTCGAGGTGTCGGTGGAGTCGATCCGGCGCATCCTCCGGAGCAAGTGGACGCCGAGCCCCGAGGAAGACGCGGCGCGGCAGGAGCGCTGGTTCAACCGCGGCAAGAAGATCTGGAGCCAGATGGCAGAGCTCGGGAAGAAGCCGCCCCGCAAGTGGCGCGCCGAGGGCATCGTCCGGAAGCCGCACTGGAACCAGAAGAAGAACCAGGACACGTCCCAGGCCGTGCCGCAACCCAGACGACCTGCGAAAGCCGAGCACCCGAAAACGGCGGAGAGCGTGGTGCGCAGGATGTCCGGCAGCATCCTGTGATGTACAATATACACCTACCTACTTAACCCTCTAAAATTGCATGCCTATTTTCCTGCCCTGGGGCTATTGTATAAAAGGCAGTTGAAACATGTATAATAACTATTAGGAACGCTAGATTTGGGATATACGATACCAAGCTCTATTTGTCCTGTCGTTTGTATGCGCATAGCCTGCACAATAGCATCCTCTTCGTTCATAAAATAGGTTTCATAACTGGCCTCTTCCTTATCGATATACGGTACTGTAGTGAGATGACCAGTTATTGTCTTTATCTGAGTAAAATGGTGACCCCGCCGATTTGCGGACATTTTATGAAAATATTTGACCCTTTGTTTTGCTTATTATCGACCATGATTTATTTTTTTCCATTGTATTTTTTCCCCCTCCCCCTTTTATCTCCATTCTTCCAACACCCCTGCTCACCCTTCTCCTTGGACTGTAGACCTGAACATACGGTAATACAGACGTTTTAAACATAATACACGTACGCCTGACGTACGCTTGACATCCGACGACAGGCATAATATCTATTTCGTTTATCCCCCTTGTATTCGTTAGTACACATAGCGCTGCGCGCGGAATAGCATGGTTAGTGGTAAAGGTGCCCTTGGTGACAGGCACAGTAGCTCGTTCTCGAGGCTTGTGGTTATACTGTTGTTGGTGCTTCTCAACGCTTTCGAGGCATCTTATTAGAAAGCACTTGCCGAAATTGCCAGGCACGAGATTCTTATTATTGATTTAAATGTCATACTGACGTGACGGGATGAATATCTATACTACGTCAAATCTTTCTGTTAAGATACCCCTACTCGTATAGTCGTCGCGTTTAAGTAAATAAACGCATGATCGCACGAGCGTGTATTAAGGCTGTACCTAATACAGGTACGTACTATTGTAGGATGTCCAGGATATACCTAGCAGATGATTATGCCAGATGTGGAATAGCATAACTCTTTGTTCGGAAAAAAACCTACGTACCTACGTACTGGTACTGGCGCCTCCTATACGTCGTCCTACCCCGGTTGCATTGCCGACCCCGGTTCAAAAAACTAGGTAGGGATGAGGGAGATCAGTGGACAGAATAGCTTAGTACCAGTGCCCCGCTGGGCTGCGCTGCTCGCTGAAAAACGTTGCACATGCACAGGACCTTAATCTCGCCAGACGCGCGAGCTATAGTGAGGGCGCTCAAGATGGCAAGTAACGCAATTCCAGGTGCAGTAGTGTATTGCGCAGGAGGATAAGAGGCTGATAAGTAATCACTGGTGGTAGGTATGGGAACCACGGTTGTTGTTGGTGTGATTGTCGTGATGTGATTGTTCCCTTCAACCTGCAGGTCGCGGGATGGATGGAGCAATGGATGGACCCAGGAGCAGCCCACAGCACGCCCGGCGCGGACGTCGTCGCAACGTCATTGGGTGCTGGGGGCTCGTAGCGACAGGGCCCCTTGCCCAAACCGTGCTGGCCGGCCACCCCACACCCCCGCTTCGACGCAGGCACGAGCCAATCACAGGGCGGCTTTGGTTGCTACCCCGTCAGCTCCCCTGTAGCGGGCGCTGCTGCTCGACACCGATCCTTGGAAAACAAAATAGACTGTGACGGGGCCGGCTGAGCTGGGTCGAGCCAGCCCGGCCTCTCGCAATATCTGCTGTCTGTTGCCCGACAATCTGCAGACGGCCGTGCTTCGCTGGGGAGCAAGGTTCCGTTCCCTCTTCGCGCCCCCTCCGCACCTCGCTTTCTCGTCGCTCGCAGCCAATTGCCCATTCTCCATGGCGAGTCCGCCATCGTGACTCCGAAGCGAGCAACAGAGCTGCCCTCTCTCCCAGCGTCGGGGCACCGGGACACGGCGACCGCGACCGCCTGGTCCTCCTCTTCTTCTGGCTGCTGCTCTGCCTCTGCCTCTGCCTCTCCTACCCTGGCATATCCACGCTCGCCTACCGGTGGGCCTTCCACGCTCCCCAGAAAGAGTTCTTTCTTGTCATTGTAAGTCAGAAAGGGTGCCTTCCGGATGGGTGGCATTGCCTTGCGGTGGTGTTGAACCTTCCAATTGACAACGTACAAAGCGTTCTGGATCACACCCCCTACCTGCCTCACGTCCGCGTTCCTTCGAGGCTTCCATTGGCTTCCACCTACAGGTTTCCTACTAGCAGCCGCGGGAAGTGCCCAAGCGTTGCCGATTACGTCCTTTCCCTGCCTCGCCCGGCCGGCTCTTGGACCCCCGACGGCATCCTGCATTTGCGCTTCTCGTTCCTGGCTCTATGATACCAGCACTGAAGGCGCCTACATTAATGCCTCTCTGCTGGGCTGCTACAGATCATTTTCGGATATCAAATATCAGTTCGGGTTGACTGGTTCGCAACCCGTAGTATCGTGAATACCACGCCACCGCTCTTCGCCTGGTCCATGGCACTAAGATGGCCTCTACTCCCTCACACCGCCTGAGGTTGACACCTGCGAGCTCGCCTTTTCTGCCTCGCCCGTCACGGTCCCCCAACCGTGGTCGAGCTCCCCAGCGATATGATTCGCGACTCTCCTTGAAGCGGGTTATTGGCACTACCTGCACATCTCCCACTAGCTTTGACGCCGTCCGATCTTCTTTTGCATACATCGCTGGTGGAGCGGTTGTGGTGGTGGACGTGGATGGCAGTGACTTCGCACAGCGATTCTTCAGAGCGCGCCCAACGGCCGCTCCCGTCTACAGCACCCCGGCCCATCCCTATTCTACCTCGTCGCCATCGACTCCGAAAGCAAACGACAGTCGGAATAGGACATCACTACGAGACTCTGCAATCTGTTCGAACGACTGGGCAGAGTCACCCACTTCCAAGACATGGACGAGTCGAGAGCGCATAAAGGCTGCAACATGCCTGGCTCTTAGCAAGGAAGGGAAGTTTTTGGCCGTGGGTGAGACGGGCTACGCCCCGCGAGTCCTTATCTATAGCCTAGACGACTGCTCATCCGATACGCCACTTGTCTCTATTAGTGAACATGCTTATGGTGTTAAGGCCGTTGCTTGGTCGCCTGACTCTAAGTTCCTCGCTTCCCTCGGTTCATCAAACGATGGTTTTCTCTATGTGTGGAAGATAGACCCGAGAACCGGGGCGGCGAAGTTGTTCCAGCAAAACAGATGTACAACCTATATCAAAGGGATGATCTGGGTGGGCCATAATCTCGTGACGTTGGGCGTTCGTCACGTAAAGGTCTGGCGAGTTGATGAGGCCCAAGCGACCTCTCCAGTGAAGCAGAAATTCATTGGAGACGCGAATCTCACCCCGCAACCGCAAAAGACATTACCTGGCAGGAACGTCCTGCTCGGCAATATGATTGACGCCACGTTTTCATGTGCTGCTGCCATTGACGATACCAAGGCCATCATCTGCTCTGAGACGGGAGATGTATGTTTATTGGACGAGCTTGGAAAGCAGGCAAAATTAATACATGTCCTCGAAAGTGGATTTGTTACAACATGCGTGGCTATTCGCAACGATCTCATATACGTCGGCGGCAGGTCGGGGAACTTCGTGACACTCGATTTAGAGTCCTTTTTGAAGGCTTCACCCACCTGTATCCGAACGAGCACGGAAGCATCTGGTAGTGCGGGAGTGCTTGCGTTGGGATTCTTGGGGGACAAAATGGTCACGGTTGATAACAAACGTTCTATCGATATCTGGGACCAGGATCATCCACTGGGAGCGCCAAAGGTCGATTCCCAATCAATACCCGTATTAGGACGCGGTGATGCAGTCATGGGTGTTGGAAGCCTATCTCCATCGAATGTGACGGGTGCCCAATTCTACACCTGGTCTCAGACAGGGCACGTGGTATTATGGTCTATCGATGGCACGATCAAATCGTCCTTCCAGGTGCCACTGGATGAGGCTTACTTTGAAGAGGAGCCTGAACTAGTAAACCTCATGGTCACGATCCGCGCAACTATGGACGGCAAGTTCTTTGTCGCTGGAGATAAATTAGGATTTGTCAAAGTAGTTGACTTCTCGACTGGAGATTGTGTGTCTTCTATGAAAGCACACGCCTCGGACTGCCAATTTATCAGCATTTATGAGGATAAATCCAACCTCCTTCTCGCGTCCTGTGGGCGTGATCGCACAGCTCAATTATTCCATCGACGAAAGAATGGACATTTCGAACATTTTCAGACACTCGAATTTTCGGCCAGAGTCTCTCAGGTCCTGATACCATCGAAGGACAAGATTATCACATGCTCCGTAGATAGGACTGTGCAAGTACATGATCTAGTGACAAAGGAGGATGATTCAGATGTCCTGGCAGCTATTCCTTCCCGAACATTTTCTCTGAAAGCATCGCCGACGTCGATGGCAGTGAGCCCTGATGGGAAAACTCTCTTCGTATCACAGGCCGAGCGTTCTGTATTTGTGTTTGATTTGGAAACCGGGAAACTCTCCAGCTCTTTTAAGTGCTACGACGAAAGTGGCACCGAGTCTGTTATTCTCGATTCCCTCACAACCCACTCCGCCACCGACAAGGAGCCGGCATTTCTTCTCGGTCTCTCCAATACGGACAAATCGATCAGAATGTACGATATTCAAACTGGCCATTTCCTAGCTCGTGAATGGGGACATACGGAGGCGATACACGGTGTGGCCATGGTCGAGGACGACGATGCCAACCGAAAGCTTGTAAGTGTGGGCTCGGACGGAACCATCATGATCTGGGAGATAGACTTGCAAGATCGGACATGGGGATCCGCTAGTCGCGACTCTTCACCCGCTAAAGATGCTACTACTCCTGTTAATCTGCCAACCCTGAGACGTGTTCTGTCCAAAACCGAGCTCGCAGAATTCCAGCGCCCTTCGTCAGCAGCTAGTGGTCGCAGATCTCCTCCCAGAACGCTGTCTAAAAGGCGATCACTGTTCTTAGGTAGCTACTCATCTGCGTCAGCTACGAAAATGCCCGTGGCTACACAACCATTGAGCCCGGCTCCTATCATCGCCGAAGATACACCGTCACGACGACCATCAGCCACTACCTCGGGGAGCCCGCCAGTCAGCCCCAAGTCCAAAGTGAATCGGCGTCCTTCTATGCCGTCACTGAATTCGGCGAAAACTAAAAGTACCCGCAGTTTAAAATCGTTTGGTTCACTCAACATGTCCACTGAACAAACCTGCCGAACCCTGCGGGCTTATCGAAAGAAGCTTGCTTCGACCGATCCCATCAGCCAGGACATCCTGGCGGAACTAGACCAAGAGCTTCGCCTTACGTCAGTTGCTCTTGGGGACAGAATGACACGGAGTAAGGCCACAAGCGACACGGCCCTTAATGATATTCTGGACCAGTATTCCGAGCGATTGGTATCAATTCTCGACGAGAAATTTGGTCTCGGCAAATACCGGCGGCCGTCCGACCCAGACACAGATTCTACCGATAAACGACCCGGGTCGTCAGGAACCGGGTCCAGCAATACCTCGGCATGACCGACACACTCATTTTTCATTTTGTATTTGTCTTAATACTATCCGGCCAAGCAAGAGGCGTGAATAATATTGTATAGCTAATAACCAGGGTGGTTTGTCGGTCGGAATTGGGTGACATACAGGGGAGTTATTGTGGGTTCATGGTTACCGAACCACGCTAGGCGGGTGAACCGCTCGCACGTTTTTCTTTTCCTTTATACAGCTTCACCGGAGCAGGCGTCTAGGGCGAACAGACTTTAAAGGCTGGCGTTTGGGGGCATTTGTCTTTGGGGGGGAAAGCCAGACGAGGCCTGGGCAACTTATTCATGATACCATATATCCATACCTTATCTCAGAAGATCATAGGGAGAAACCGGGGGTCCACGGAGTTGCACTGGGACTGTGCTAGGCTGCTTAGACGGGGGCCAGGTGGCATATATTTACTGGCACCTTGCTCTCATCATCGGTCCCCCTTTATTAACTAGAGTTATCATACCTAGGTTATTAGTACATAATCCTAGATGCCGCTCCTCGCGAGTTGCGCGAGGAAACTGACAGGTTTCTACGTCTATTTTAGTTGAACACCGAACGCGAGAATTACATTGATTTTCTACCATGTCTTGTCTAAGCTCGAGTTTGAGCAGATAGCATTAACGATGAACAACTGACAAAGATGTCCCTTGACCTGTTCCGTTTCTGCTATGTTCTTGTCCCCCCTATATTACTAAGTACACCACACTACACTACACGAATTATCTACAAAACCATACCGCTGTAATAGATACGACAATGATTTTTTTTTTTCCCTTCGAAAAAAAAAATCATGATCGGCCTACCCTTGCCCCGTTTCTCCCATGTTGAAGCTTCATTTGCCGTTTTCTATCCAGGTTAGTCAAGAGTCGAAGGGACAACAGCCCTTACTCCCGTTCCTGCCATGTCTCGTCGCTATGTATATGTTTGTTCCGCTTATCCATAAAAATTACCAAATACCAGCCAAGTCTGCGTGAGAGGGGGCGGGGGGCCGGGGAAAGAGGGGACAGACAACTCTCGCCTCACATCCCACACATGTATGGGTTAACCCCCGAAACTTTTGGTCGGTTATCTTCTTCGTCTTCTTCATCGCCCCATTGGGTTTTCTATACCACAAGGCCCTCCTCGAGCGACTCGTCTCGTTCGAGCTTTTCTAGACCATTGCACAGAGCGCCGTAGACGCGCAGGGGGACCGCGACCTCGAAGCTCTCGCACTCGAGGGCCTCGGCGGCGACGAGGATGAGGCCGCCCTTGTCGTTGTGGGATATTTCCTCCAACAGGGGGAGGCCGTCCTTGGGCGCCTCCTCGTCGTCGTCCTCCTGTTCGCTGAGTTCATCCGCCAACGGGTTGGCGGACGCCGAGGCGGGGACCACGAACTCGACCCTGATCTTCCACTCGAACACCAGACCACTAGTCACGAATTCTGGCGTCGCGGAGATGGGGATCGTGGGATTGAAGACGATGCGGCGCGCGAATAGCGTCGCTTCGGATGAGCTGGCATACACCTTGCGCGTGACGCGGTGCACGCTGGCTTCGCTGCGCAAGGCCAGGGACGGATCGATGTGCTCGCTGGTCTCGAGGGCGGCGTGCACCGCGTAGCAAGGAATATCGGCATGACTGAAGTCGATGGCCATACTAACGGTTTCACCCAGACGATAGGCTGGACGCGCTAGCATGACGACGCCCACACGCTTACCATTGCGTGCAATTGCGAAGCGGTTACTGCTCTGACCAGAGTCGGATGACAGGTTCGAGCGTAGAATAGCAAGGTCAATAGCCTGTTTCGCATTGGTTATCTCATCTATAAAGGAAGAGCGACGGGAGGGAGTAGCTGTAGCTGTGGGTGAGAGGAGTCCCAAGCCGTCTCGCGGGCGGTTCAGGAGTTCATCAACGTAGGCTAGAAAGTCGTTCATAGTTGAGTTCGGCGTGCCTGGCTGCGCATGTTTCTTTAAAGCCGATAAACTGGCCCTGTGTTCGTGCGGGCGAACCTTGGCTTGGTCGCGAAGGATGATATAGGGTGACAGCAAATCGTGGCCGAGAATCTCGCCATGGCTATTAACGCTTCCAAGCACTCTGAAGGGGATCTCGACCGATCGCACTTGCTGCTCCTTGGCGCCGCCAGCTCGTTGCGTGCCAACAACTAAGTTATAGATAATCTTAATAGCTCTGCCTCGGTGAGTTGGTGGCAGTCCTTTGGGTAACTTGAAGGAATACTCGTAGGTTCTACTTTCGCCAGGGCCCAACTGTAGATCCACAAACAATATCGACTGAGGAGTAGACAATAGCGGAATAGACTTGGACGAGCTCGCCGAGCCTCGCATCTCTTTCATGCTGCTGAGTTCACTCCCGCCGAGGAGCTCGCCAATTGAATTGCTCAGACCACCCCATCCAAAGCCAGTCAAGAAGCCACTAGATCTTCTTGAGGACTCAACTCCCACCACACCACCACCCTGCCCACCAAGAACTGCTTTCCGTTTAACGGCTTCAAAGGGGCCCAGATTAACGAGCGATCCGTCGAGCGTAAAGGATCCTTGCACTTGTGCATAGCCCATCATCAGGGATTCTGGCAGTTTCGCCAGACTGGGGCCAGACAAGACAGAGTTTCGGCGCAGGTGGGCAGGTCGCCGGCCGCCCTGAAATGGGTGGGTAACATATTCCGATGCCAACGTCTCTGAGGAGTTGTTACTCAAGGAGTAGAACTCCCCACTACTTCTAGGCGTACCACCCGCCATGCTTGTGGTGGAGAGAATTCTCGCAACCGGCGCCGAGTGCTCGGATATTGTCGGTATCGGCTCTTTCGAGCGAACAGGCAGGGAGACACGCGGCATCGTTTCGGCAGTGGGCGTCATGGCAGAGTCGTCCCCTTCAATCGCATCGCCAACGTCGCCCGGCGAAGGACCCGGGCCCATAGGAAACTTAAAGTCGGGCATCGGGCCTGAGGGTGTTCTCCTTGTGGGTGATCTGCCGGCGCCTGGGGTATAAGAGGCCGTCGGGCCTGCTGACCCTTGGCCGAAGCCATGCTTGGAGGGAGGAAAAGAATGGTTATTAAACACGGGTGACGAATCCGAGCTAAAGGGTGACCGACGTGGTAGTGCTGCTGACTTAGGGCCATGCGTCACCGTACCAGTGCGCGGGACGATCTGGAGGCTAGCCGATCGGCCATGGCCACGTCCCGGGCGCTGGGGTCTCATCTGAGGGCCATGGTTGTGCGTCTGGTCGTCTAGGGTGGCATTCGACGCCATGGACACGATGGAGAGGGATCGTTTATGGGCGTGGGCGGGCGCTTGGGCGGGCGAGGGCTGGGGAGGCGGCCATTGCTGGACACTATTCCTAAGGCGCGAGCTCGTGGAGGGCACATTGAGGGACAAGGTCGAGCGGTGGCTGCGAGCGGACGCAGGGGGCGTTACGCCGTGATGGGCGCCGGCTCGAGGGCTCAGCAGCGGCGAGGGCTGCCTCGGGCGATCGGATCTCGGGGACGACTGCGAGGATTGGCGTTGGCTCGGGGGGAGCTGACCGGGGGCCGAGGCGACATTCTTGAAGGTGATGTGGCACTTGATCTCCTCGCCGGCGAACACGGTCTGGTCGTCCCATTTTATGAAGACGCGGATGCTGGTTGGGCGTCCTTCGGGCGACATGGTGGCACTCCTTCAGGGGAAGGAGAGGGTTTATAAGCGCAGCCTCATCATCGTCGAAGCCGGCCTGGAAGAGAGGGCGTCGTGCCGCCAAGGACGGCGGACGAGAGCGAGAAGCGGAACGAGCAGTGGACGTGCGGCTGCGAGGCGTGGTGACGGTGATGAGAAGATAGTATAGTCGATATTGTATGGTATGGTATGGTATGTATGTACGTAGGCCGTATGTGGTTCGTTCTATCTAGGCTATCGACCAAGGTCGCGGTCGCGGTCGCGGTCTCGGTCGTGGTCTCGGTCGTGGGTCGGAGGGGTCCAGGCTCGAGCCGTGATAGCCGCCTCCTATTTATTTTGTGGTCCGTCAACGGTGACGTCTTGTCTTGAATTGGATGCGCATTAGGCTAGTTCTGCTGAAACAGGCGATACACAAACTGATTCCCGCTCAAGCGATGGGAAATACATGTCAATTGAGTGAAGAGGGAAAAGAGGGAGGTGTGACTGTCCATCTCATCCTCCCCACGAGGCGGCTAGTCATTCAGGTTGTGAGGATGGCTTATAATGGCTTACAAGTCGCAGCACGCATGCAGCAGCTATCTAAGCTCACCCCGTCCGTCCGTTCCTGGGTTACGTACACTGTTACCGAACTGGGCAGGGAGTGCCTGTAGAGTTGTGGGCCTGCCAGTGACAGGTACCTAACGTAGTAGATAGATAGTACGAACTCCAGTAACTCACTGTGCTACAACTCTGGACGGGATGCAACTCTTCTTCACTTGGAAAAAAAAAAAAAAACATGGCCGTCTACTGCTCTCAATGCATTTTACATCGACACCTCCGATTCATCACTGTCGTCTCGGTTCAGATGTACATTCGACACTGAAGGACTCGGCTCACTCCCCTGCAGCCTACCTAGGTAGCTCACTACCATACCAGCCGTCTTTCTATGAGTAGGCAGGCCCTGATGTCTCTCGCCGCCATGAGATCGAGGCGATACCCGATGAAAGAGAAAATGGGGAGAAAAAAGAGAAAAATATGATTATACCGAAGAGTGACGATAAAACAGTATTTACGTGTCCATTCTTCCAGCGACAAAGACCTGGGTTCTACCCTCGGCCTCCCCAATCTACCCGCCGCAGAACCATGCTGAATGCTTTCAAGGAAAATACATGAAAGAGTGTGGGCCAAATACATACTCTATATACAATCCTGGGACCTTCTTCTTCTTCGGCTTCTTCTTGTGCCTTCTTCGGCACTGGGCCTTGATGTCGTCACGGTGTTCGGACTTGCGGTGACGTCGCTTGTCCGCCTCGACATCTTCAACGCCGAGCTCCCAGGTGCTCGTGTCCTCGGCTGCGATCCTGTTCTTCGCATTTCTCGTTTTCTAAGCGGTCCAAAAATCACCGTCGAGAATGGCAGCTTAAATCCAGCCACCGCCCTTCGCGTTCTTTTGGTGTTCTTCGTGATACGAAGCTGCGACGCCTCCGCATCCACCGCAGGGGATCGCCTTGCCATATGTGCACTTGTTGCATTTTCCACAATGCCACTCTTGCCGTTCGCTGCAGCTCCCACATTCTCGGCAGTGCCATATCTGTTGGCTCTGCTGCCAGCTTCCGACCCGCTCGTTGTTGCTGTAACAGAATGAAAAAAACCACTCCCCCTTCTTTTCGCGGAGACCGAGCCCGAGGCGGACGAGTTCACGTTGTAGCCTTTCCGTTTGCGCTTCCGGATCCGGTCCATCATAGGCCGTCTCCCACGTCACCCGCCACGCGTCAATTGCTTTGTCGTTGCCATCCGGCACATAGTCAAGACCCGACAAGAGATGTTCGAACAGACTGTCGAGCGTTATGTCTTTCTCTGTTCTATGCTTCTGTAAGTAGGCAATGAAACAAGGGTCAAGTTTTACCGGCGACCCCGGGATAGTCCCAAGAATGTTGTCTAGCGATATATTGTTGAAATTATTTTGGCATGTCTCGTCGCAACCACAAGACGCAATGCAGCCATAGCCTTGGTTGCTGCAGGCACACGTCTCACAGAGATGTATGTGCTCCGAGTCGGCGCTCTCAGCCATATTCTCGCAGTGACAGCCAGTAGAAGACGGCGCAGGGCCATCGGTTTTCTCCTAACACTGCGTGTCAATTCAACTGCAACAGGGCAACGTGGGCAGCGAAACCTGCCAACATGAAAGAAAATTTCGTCTCTAACTTACCTCGGTTACCCGCGCATCCGGCCTGTACTCGGGGATCTGGACCAACTCTTGGGTATCTTCGTACTCTTCAAGATCCTCCCCAAATTCCACTCTCACTTCAGGGGTAGTCTCGGAGCCAAAAACACGCCCATCAGTACTTCCGCCAATGCTGCGTGCGTCGACCGTAACGTAGCTTTCCTCGGGTGTCAAGGCCCATTCCTGTTCCCAGCGCAGAAATTGTGGTGTCTCGTTGAACAACCAGGAGTCATACCAGCGGCCGACACTCGGCCTCTGGCGAAATTCCTCGAAAAACTTCTGCCCCAGCTCCTCCGTAAGTCGTTCCAGCGTAGTCCTCATATTGCGGATTATACGCATTCGTTCCGCCTTATCGTGAGGCGACATGCCGCTTTTCTTGGATGCCTGTATCTGTCTCATAAACCCGCTTGATATATTCCCCTGAATGTCGCAAACTATTGACTCCGAGATGAACTTAATCATCTGCTCATGGGAAGCCGGGTCGTCCGCTGGAATCGCGCTCCAACTGACTGGCCGCGCCGCCGCCCCCCCGTCGGGGTGCAGTCGTCTCATTGTATTCGCTCCTGATCTGTCCATCTTTTAGTCTCAATTCGTTCTGGTTCTACGACGATATCTTGGCCTCTGGTCGACAACAACTGGTGGATTGCGATAGCAAAGAAAGCAGAAATCGGTTGAACACTATTAGCACAACGAACCAAGGATAAAGACTGGCAAGGCCGGCCAATTCCCACTTTTTACAACCCAGGTTATCACGTTTAATAGACCTTGTCTTGCCTGATTACAGACTTCCCTCTCAGCATATACCGGTGCATGTCAACCGTGATTTGTCAAGGTTGCTACTATGATTAGTACTAGTTGCCCCCCCGGGGTAGATCCTTCGACAGGGTTTGATGCGGCAAAACAGTCAGCAAAGACCGGCTTCCAAGGCGCTACTCAGCAGTCAAAAACAACAGCACACTGAACTTAGCCTTTTTAAAAAAGGATTAGATGCAATATAGGGGACGGCAAGGAGAAGATATCGCCAACCGGTTTACCCCAAATCGACCGTATAAACAGGTTTGTCGGTTCGTACGACTGTGTCGTTGCGGCTCACGTTACGCCTGGCAATCATTCCTCAGCCCACATCGCTTATTACTGGCCGGCCACTCATTCCCCTGTGTGGCTGACGGGAAGCGAAGTCGTGAATTACTACTATAGTATGGGAAGTACCACAGCCCCCCCTTTCAGCTGGTGAGCCCGTCCCAGAGCCGCCGACAGTACTCCGTACGTCAGATGCGCGGTTCAAATTTAGAAAATAACACTGTTGCCGTCGGCTCAGCAGCCGTGGCTAAGCTACCTTGGCGTCATTCTGTCTTCGTGTATATACTGACACTACGCCGAATTTCTACTAGGCGCCACCGGGAACTCCCGTAAGATCCGACGGGCTGTTCAATACATGCCTGGTAGGTAATGCTTGTCCACGCCAATCTACATGTGAATCTGAATGGGAGCTGTATCCGAGCGATGCCGCTTTCAGCCAGAGCTGAGAGCGAACCTGAACAGTTAAATTTATACGACGCCCAATACGTCAATACCGTAAATGCAAGGTTGATTGATTGATTGATTTTGTTCGTACGTACATGCCTTATAGACTTAATGCGTATGTCGTAGCTTGCTGTCTCTATAACCGGATCTTCTAAACCTGTTTCGATTCATAGTTAAATACTGCTTTGCCGCGCCGTCGGATCACTTGCTTCTTTGGGTGTATCTCCTCCAGGATCTCTTTGTGCTTGCACCAGTAAAAACCCGCGCAAGAAAAGAAGCTGCCAATGACTCGAACGTGTGCTAGCCCGCCTCGTGCCGTCCGCATGCACTATGTGGTTGTTTGTTTTAGTATTTGATTTACCTACGCCAAATCCATTTGTTGGCGCTGTCGAGCTCTGTACGTACTCGCTTCCCGTGATATATCGACACCAGGTCTCTCTCCAGCGAGCATGCACTCTACGACAGTAGGCCGTGCATCAAAGTTGAATAATACAGGTAATCTAACATTTTCATCAACCAGCAATCAGCGCAGCGCAGCGCGTCTGCTACAATATTATATCACTATCGCCGCACTTCGCCTCGATAGATTCCAGGGCTCTCTTTCACAAAAAGCAAACGTATTAGTGGACTGATGCTGCCGCCGCAGTCATCGACGGCCGCCAGCTACAGTGTTGGTAGTTCGGGGAAACAACAACGAGCAAGCCGGGCTTCCGACACAGCGGAAATGACTTCTCTCGTTAGAGCTCCACTGCGAGACGAAATATTGGCGATTCGACAGCTCTTTGGGTACCCCGATACATGTCAACTGTCCTCGACACATGGAGCCTTCAACCTCGGAGCTATATTAACGAGTTCTTCGATGAATGATGTGCTTTTGATAGGAATCGACATTGACACATATCAAGGATACGAGCACCTTCCCACTGATGCACAGCTCCACATAGGTGTTTCTATACTTGACACCCGAGTTCTGCATCATTTGATACGCAAGGGCCTGGATTCCATGCGTGAAGCCGATGCTTTGGAGTCATATCAGTTCGTCGTAGGAGACTCCAGGTACTGCAAGACAGCATCTAGAAAGTTCATGTTCGGAAAGTCGCAATCGGTACCGCTAGGTGAAGTCAAGGCGCATGTTGAGTCTCTAATTTGCCGTCGAGGCAGGAACCATATTCTGGTTTTTCACGATGACCACAGTGATCGAAAGGCCCTATCGAACCTCAATATCCAACTACAACCTCTATACGTCATCGACAATGTCAAAGCAGCCCAATATCCGCTAGACCTGCCATATCGGTTAGGACTCGAGGCAATGCTCGACACCTTCGGTATCCTATATGCCAACTTGCACGCCGCTGGAAATGATGCCCACTATGCTCTGCGCTCCCTGTTGATGATTGCGGTTACTGACGGGCAGAAAATGGGATTAGGGCCTACCAGTGAAGATTTCTTCTCAACTTTCTCTGCCATTTCTCACGGTGCGAGGCCAGGTGCGGCTGGAGAAAAAGCGGCAGCTTTTGAAGAGATTCGTCGTCAAGTCAAGGCAGAGAAAACGGCTCACCACAAGGCTCGGCGGGCTGCAAGAACGAAAAGGAGAAGGCAAGAGCGTGAAGCCCGAATTGAGACAGATGGCCAGTGCTCTCCTACGGAAGATGCGTAGATCGCTGATATGCGGGCACCAGCAAGTCTGCCTCCCCTCCCTTTCTAGCCAATAGGTCTAGCTACGCCGTTGCAAGAGCCGTCATTACGGCATTACGGCCCTCGTGCCTGCGTGGGCTAAAGCTGCCGGCGCGATCGGAGCTATATCGATGGCTGGCAGCAAGCACAGGCCACGGCGCCTTCGCGAAATATTACAAGCGATTCACTGTGACTAGGTAGACGTGACATGGGGGACTCCAATTTCGGATGCCAGAATCTCCGGTCCTACAGGCTTCCATACCGATTATCGTACTAGTAAAATCGGGGAATTTCATACCAGCGCAACCCGTACCTGTGCGGACTGGTACAGTTCAGGCCAAGGTTAGTACGGGGTTGGACTAGATAGTACGCAGTGAGATTTCGTGATGGTATGCCCTAGTCTGCCTGTTGAGTATTTCACGTGTCGTAAAACTGGTCTGGGCTCATACAGGTCGCACTTGTGCTGGTACAGACCCCTTACCCGTACTGGCACGATAACTAGTCCAGTACAGCCTTGGGTCACAGACTGGTAGAAAAGACAGGACAAGCCAAGATTTAGCGTATAAGACATGCACACGATGATGCCTCGACGTTTATCGTTATCTAATAAGGCAACGCTACACAGGCTTTAGCCACGAGTTAAGACACGCTTTTCTTATACTCTGTCTGTTATAAGTATGCAAGTCGAATCAGCATTGTAGTTGTAAGGGAAGAGAGACCAATGAATAAACTACTATCGACTCGGAGCTTGACACAGAACCGCCCCTTGGTAATTAAATCATGATACAATAAATGAGATCTAGGTCTTAGAACTTAGGCATCGCAATATTTCCATAACTCTACGATGAATAGCCTTGGAAAGCGTACTCTACTTTGGTGAGTCTTCCTATGTTGAGAATTAGACGAATGTGCACGGCCGTATCACTCTGCCGTTACAAGCAGGCTGGTGCAAGACAAGGCCCACTGGTTCTTTATCAATTCCAAGACATGGGTATATCTAGATACTAGGTGACCCCGGATCTCCTAGGTCAGGTGCGTACCCATCTCTAAACGAACCATGCTTCCAACTACACGCACGTGGTAACCAGCTAAGCTTAGCAAGCCTCACCCGTTTCGATAACAAGACTAATCTAGGTACCCATGACACCAAGCGGATAATTCCGCTAGTACGAGCGCGATGTTTAGTAGAGTCGTCGATGAGCTCGTGGCTTTTACACGGAGACACCTTTTATTAAGATACCAGTCAAGTCAAATTAGATGACTCTGGCCTTGCGAGCCACTCCGGTTTCAACCTCTACCCCGACCAAACGTCAGCAGCGTTTAATCTACAAGTCACAGGTATTCAATTCGAGGCATCCTTCACACTTGTAGACACCGTAATTGAATCCCCATGTACTGTGCCTACCATAACCCGGCCAGCCCATATCATTCTATCAACATACCTAACTAGTATGTTCAAGGGATATAGGACGCATCTGGCGATCGCTTACAGTCCATTACAGCCACTACCCTTTCCGGTAGCATAGTAATGCGGGCGGACCGGGGCCAAGGAACAATACGCGAGTCTTGCATGGCCGGGAATCAGTATAACTTACGAGCAAGGGTACCCAGCCAGCCAGCCAAAGAAACGATATACCCAGCTGAAAACTACCGCGTTAGTGGGATGTTATTAGTTGTTCCCTGGTAAATTTTCTCGCTGAAAAGGTGTAGACGGGCACCTACGTTGGGTAGTTGTCAAGTTCATAACGAAGTATCCGCATCAATCACGATATTCTGTACCATGCTTCTCATGTAGTCGTCGTTTTCTAACATACTGTCGTGATCAGCTATTCTGGTATAATTCTGAACAGTATGTGTCGTGACCGAATCCTCGCACATCTTTAAGGATTACTGGAGACTAGGCCGGTCGTTCGGACTGGCTGCCTGGCACAGCAGAAGCAGATCCTTCAAGGCTGGAAGTAGGTACGAACTGTCACGGAGAGCTGGGTCAGTGAACGCAATGGTTTTGTTAACGTCTCCAGTTTTATTGGGGATCTCAACTTCCATGTTCTCGTCCCTCAGTGTCGAGTACTTCATAGCGACGACACCAGTTACTACCTGCACAACGAATAGTTAGCTGGTTTGTTGAAGCGAGGGCAGAATCAAACGACTTACCGTTTCTTGTATTTTTTTTTTTGGGTTTGC
The DNA here is from genome assembly GCA_022385595.1 of Xylaria palmicola. Taxonomy (NCBI): domain Eukaryota; kingdom Fungi; phylum Ascomycota; class Sordariomycetes; order Xylariales; family Xylariaceae; genus Xylaria; species Xylaria palmicola. The sequence goes on from MU281395.1 coordinate 24,534, forward strand.
GTTTCCCTAGAGAGTAAGCCCGGTGTTAGTTATGACGCGACATACAGGTCTAAGCCAACAGCTCCTCACCAATTTCTAGGCGGTACTACTGTTATTCTCCCAAAGTCGATCACCTGATCGCTTCCAGTTAGCTTGTTGACAATAAAAGGTTCGTACACTATATCCACACCTTGAGAATGGGAGCATGTCGATGCTCTATACCATCTGTTCTTTCATCTTAACCTAGATAATCGTTTGGTGTAGCTCGAGATGACTCACCCTACACCAAAGTAATGTAGCACATTGTAGCACAACTCACGTCGGCTTAGTGGATAGCTGCAGCGGCTCCGGAGGTATGATTAAAAAGGAAAACCCAAAGCCTTGATTAAAGTAATATACATCATGTTTTGAACTCGCTTATTAGTCCGTTTTCACCGTGCAGATCGTTGTGAATAATTGAAGAAGGTTTCTTAGTTCTATCCTTAGGGATAGTTTCTTGCTCTTTATTACGCTAAGGGGGGTACCCGAAGCCGATGCAAGCTCGGATAACTGTTCTAAAATCAGCTTATCCCAGTACTACAGCATCGAGTACTTACGTCAAAGGGAAATGCTCCAAAGAACCCGGTTCGGGGCTCGAATACTGCGTGCCGCCATTCTCTTACAGAGATCTTGTATACTCCCATGCTCGAGTATTCCAGGACCAGCGCAGGCCTCGAGACCTTCGTCCTATCGCCCTCTTGACCCAGTGATCTGACGATGTGCTCGGCGCCTTGCAGTATTGCGAGCCATCGGCGCTCGTTTACCCTCATCATCAGCCTGCTTGTTTCTGTGTTTATACGAGATTATATTCTTTCAAATTTATCGTAGTTAATTGTTTTCAGCAGAAGTTGAGAATGGGCAGGTGTTCAGTTTAAGGATGGGGAAAAGGAAAAGAACAATACCATGGTTTGCTAGGACACATTCGTGCGCTTGATTGTCGATTGTTCCGTAGTAAGTAGATAGGGCCGTTGCATTAAATATTATTTCAGCCCTTTATCTCTTATACCAATCTTTATCCTTACGGCGGATTGTTGTTTGTTATTTCTTTATCCTCGCTTTGCTCTTCTCCTTAAAGGCTCCCTGCTACACAGTAGTCCTAGTATTACAGGCTGCCACACGCATGGTATTGCCCAAGTACTAGTTGGTCCCTATAATTGTACCTTGGAAGAGCTTGAAGAGACCGTGGAAGTGACGGAGATGTATGTCTAATAGATGTGTCCCCAGAGAGAGGTTGAGCAGGTTGTAAGTCATGACTAAGTCGAAGTATGGGGTTGGGGCTCAATATCATTCATTCCCCGGCCTTCTCCAAGGGGCAAGGGGGGTCTCTATTAGTTATATACACATAATTCCACGTTATTTCCTGACCAGATGGCTTCGTCAACCCATCATAACCCCTGGCAAGGCGTTGTAAGGCACCTCAAGTCATTGGACATGAGATACATAAGGGCCCTGACTGACCCGTTAGCAATATGGCGTGAACCATGCTGGCGCTTTATCAGACATCCATTTCGAGACCGCAACGTTCAGCAAGTTCTAACTTTTCCAACCAACTATATTAACCGCCCGCCACCTCCTTACTTTCCCTACCTCCTCTACCACCTCAATAGTTCAATAGTGCACCCGCCCAATTCGACCGTCGACAATATATGACAGCATATTTGAAAGCACAGTCGCTGCAATCTCATAGATCGAATCCTAATCTAGCACAGCCCGAAATCATGCATGAAGAGCATTGTCCGGGGGCAACCTGGGTAACTTCAACACGCCAGGGTCGATGCCTGGGCTTCCTCTTTGGCCGTTATAGTGCCCGTATATACTTGATCATAGTTGAATTTACTTAATAATACACTTCGCAATGTAATTCCTTAGAGGTTCCGATACCGTCTTTTCTTGAAGCTGAGGCACTTGGCTGCCAATCGATGCTGCTTTTTCTTGTTGAATTGGTTTTTGGCTCTCTTGAAGAGCGCTTGCCAACGTGCACATGGGTATTTCCTGAAGCTAGATAGGGCGGTGTGTTCCTATCTACATCTATCGCTCTTCGCCTTCACATGAAGCGGCCTGAAGGGTACTGTCGAAGTTATTGCGCCGCGGGTAGGTGTCAGCACCTTCGTGTAGAAGGATCTGGATGATATCTCGCGCTCTTCGGCTGAAGCGACCTCGACGTAAGCGTCAACGCCACCCCGCCCGCCCCTCCTAGTCGAGGTAGAGGGTGGTGTCGCGGGATTATAAGTCCCTATCATCAAAACTGGTGCCTCTATAGCGCCTTTTAGATGGATGAGCAAAGTCGTTCCACGGTCTATCGAGAAACATAAGCCGTAGCAAGTCCTCGAAGCGAAATTAACGAGCCCTTGGACCGTCTCAGCTCATGCTTGGAAGGGAACCTCGCGCTTGTCCTTGGTGTGTCCGCAGTCCATAATCTGGAAAGCAATGTTGCCGCCAAAGGGCCCGTTGTTGTTGTTATTGGCGACCTTCAAGAGACAGAATTTGCCCTGTCCACTACCAGCATCTGACCCGGTGCACGTGATGCCGGCAGGGATGTTGACAGAGAATCTCTGCCACATCAGTCAGTCCATCGTCACGACGGCTGATGTGCTATGAACGTTTTACTCACTGCGTCCGCGCCGACGTTGGTCGCACGCTTCCTGATACCGATGGCCTGCAGTGCGCGCTGCACAACGTTGCCCTGGTTGCCCACCATGCTCGACGTGGCAACCAGCTGCATACCATCCTCGTAGTTGCCGGTGCCTGTCGGATCGATCACGGCGAACATGTTTCCATGCTTGTCGTTTGCCGTACCATCACTGGTGACAATCCGCCAGATGCCGGTGATGGAGCCGGTCCCGTCGCTGGAGACCTGAGGTAGAGTGCTGCCGGAGAGGGCCATGGAGGCCGCCAGATCAGACACCTTCAGTTCGCCGTTGTCGGTGGTCTTGCCGAGGCCGTTCTGTGCCGGCTTGTTCGCGTTGCCTCCAAACACGGTGGTATCCCGCTCCGTATCGTCATTTTTGCCGAATCTTGGGACCATACCACCCTTGATGCCGAGGGCGGTGCCGTTACCACCCCGATCACCTCTAGACGAGCAAAGGTCAGATACGCAGTAGCAAGGGATCGGTGCATGTGCGCCTTACGTGACGGACTGTATGTTGCCGTGTGCGCACACTAGGTTGGCGGCCAGCGCAAGGACGATGATGGACTTGGCGTACATCTTGATGAGAGATTGCAGACGCAAAGCAGCGAAGGAGAAGAAAAAGAATTGAACTTTGAACAGGCAGACCGTGACGAAGGGAATGAGACAGGCAATCCGAACCAGTCGGGTTAGAACAGGGGATGCTGGCAAGAAGGGAAGCGAGACCGATTTTGATGCTCTTAGTGAGGCCACGATGTCGGGGGTGAAGACTCAAGGTTATATACTAGTGATACGAGTAGTATTCGCGATGTAGGAGACATTTCGACATCGATAGCGGAATTACTTCCATTCCTTGTCTTGCTCAAAGGCTTCTTAGCGCAACTTCGTGATGCTGAATGCCAGTTTGCTCTGGGGTAAGATGCCCCTGGCCAGGACCTGGTCGCGCCATGGCCTGGGCTAAACCGGCCAGTAGGACGAGAGATCATCGAGGATTCGCCCGAACATGCAACCCGCCAAGACGCCGGATCCTGGAGAACTATTTGTAGAAGGGTTTGTATTTGTGAATAGTGATTGTTAGTTAGTTAGTTGAGATCACGACGTATATTCATCCCAGTCTTTTTGTACAAGATTGTGCCTTGACTACATCCATACTCTGGTTTCCAGCAACTATTCTCCCTGCTTACCAGCAATTAGTTGCAGTCCTGTCAATGTGGGATTGCCCGGATAACGGGTCAATTGAAGAAGCGCCACGAATGCGCACTACGGCGCCTGGCGAAGCGCCGTAGAAGCCCACCCTCTAAGCGCGTATAACACAGCGCGTGTTGTAACACGGGCACGGCGAAGCTCCAAACAATATGATGCAGCACGGCCGCGAGAGAGGGACCGTGAAACATGTCGATGGCCTGCGATTGGTATTCAACGGGGAAACACTCGCAGGCAGTAGATTACAAGGCCCATCGCATGTTTAGATTTTGGGACGATGGATAGGACGGCATCAAGAGTTATCAAGATCAATCTAACTACTAAGAGGTAGTTAAGCCATGTATCGCAACCCCTCACACTGGCTTCCATGTCACACACTCCATCCATCCTACAACATCAATATCCACCTAGCTATCAACAAGGTGTGAGGTAAGACACCCCATTTGCCTCGTTAGCCGCGCCGCGGCGTAGTCTTCGACTATTGGGACTTCTCCTCACCAGCATCCAGCGCCTATTTTCATAAACCTCGGGCTCCTCATGTCGGCGCATGATAAGCGGACCCCTTGTCCCCTTCGAACGGCTACATCAACAGTAGATTGCTTCCGCCCGAGCTCGTTTGCATGGCCTAAGTCTTGGGTGGGTGTATTCCTAGAACGTGGCGCCTAATCCACTCACTTGAGGTGATACTATCGTCAGGGATATCACGGCTCCTGAGCTTTTCACAGTATATCCTGTTCCGGGTAGCCCTAACAACTGTTTTTATCTTGTCGTTCTTGATCATTGCATCAAACATCCCGAGGTCCTTTTTTTTTCTCGAGTCCTAGTTGATAGGGTCCCATCGCTTCCAAGCACCAGTGGGGTGCTGTCCACGCAGCGCTGAAGTCCACGAGGAGCCCGGCCTTGTAGTTTCTGGCGTATACGTCTCTTTGGTAAATTCCGAGCTTTCTGATTTTCTTCAGGTCTGCCAGCATCCGACGAGGGTTTGATACGGAGACATCGGATGGAATAAGCTTCTTTACTAGGGCGCGAAACGGTTGCGTCGGGATTTGTTCCGACTCTTCTGGTTCTGGTCGGTCCCAGTCATGGACGTTGAACTTATCGCGGAGCACTTTTTCATATTCGGCATCAAGAGTGATGTACCCGTAGCAAGGAACCGCAAGTCGCTTTATTTCGACATGGCGTGGTCCGGGCCTGCTTCCTCTCGACTTGCGTCTCATTTTACCGTCTAAGCCCTCGTAATATTGGTTGAGCCTCCCATAGGCCCTGCATTCAGCAAAGAATGGGTCGGTATGAAAAGTCAGAGTCTCGTTAGATACCTTTCGCCGCAGCGGAGCATCAATCTCAAATCGAGCTTCTGCAGCATCATAGAATTTGAACTTCATATATGTCAGAACGTATTCCCACTCCTAATTTGGGGATGCCTGACTACTTTAAGAGCAAAGCGCTCTTTGCCAATGCGGACTTCAAACACATAACTGTGTGCATAATAGCCCTCTTCTGATGTAGGGTCGCAACTGAGGAGTCGCAAGAACTCAATGTCTCTTCGAAAATGCCTGAACGGTGCAAGTTTTGGTCCTTCACATGGTGGTACAGGTAGTCGTCTAAGCAAAAGGCGATCAACGTCCAGCGCCATCAATGACAATGCGAATCAAGTAGCTGCTAGTGGTAATTTTGGTAGAGGTGACCTTCTACTGCAAGCATATCAGACCTCTTCGTGATATTGATGGGATCCCGGAGGGGTTTATTTACTTTTATCTGCAAATGGCCTCCCTTGATAGTAGCCAGATATATTGTACCACTGTTTTAGATGGTTTATCCCTAGTTATGATTTCAGCCACAATTTGACCAATCGTCAAGTCCGGTGCGCCATATTTCCAACTCGGCTCGAGGGAAAATAAAAATTCATTGTTGATACTACGATTCAAGTTTCGCGACACATTTTTCGGCGAGGAAGAGAGCCTTGTGGTAATTGAATTAACGGTCTACCTTTAGTTACATAGCCATAACGAGCGAAAACAGGCAACATGTGTTGACAATAACCCATACTTGATAGAAAAGTCGGAAACCACAAGCGCCAAGAAATCTTCCAGCGCCGCCGGCCATGAACATCTCAGATCAGGATGGAAACAGCCGTCAACTCCGGCTGCAAGACCTTATACTCCACGGTTCCCTTAGTCTGATACAGCGAGAGAAGCTCAAAGACGCCTTCGAGCTCCTTGAGCTGACTGTAGAAGCGTGCCGCGGCACCCTTGACGACCAGAGAGTTGGTCGTCCTCTTCTCGCTGTCGGAGCGATACTTGTTCACGTGGTAGAGAGAGGTCGCGTAGTTCATCAGGCTGTACTTCTGATCGACCCGGTAGCTGAGCAGCTCGGGGAGCTGTGCGGCGAGCAGCCAATCCTTCCACTTGCCGTCCTCGGAGCCTATCGGGAGCGCCGCGGTGAGGTGAGCCTCGGTGTACCCCTTCAGGTCATTGATGTCCTTTGGCAGCGGGGTGCAGAGCGCGGGCGGCTTCCCCGGGACGAAGCTGTAGTAGTAGTTTTGCAGGTAGTTGACCGCGGTGTGCTGCGGCGAAGCGGTATGGATACACATGGTAACAGCGTCGACCAGCTGTGCCACAGTGCTGATGGAAGGGAAGGTTGGGATTTGGCCCTTGCTTTGTATCTCGGTGTACCAATTTGTGATATACGTGTCTTTTTGGACGGCTTCATCAGACGTGTACGTGGCCTGAAGCACCTTTTCCACGAACTGGTGGATCACCTGCCATAGGGCATTCACCTCATATGCATAGGGGTAATTGCGATATTTCTCCTTGACCACGTTGCCTATATCGAAGCCGCGATTCTTTAGGTCGTTGGGGACATACTTTTCCTGGAAGTTGAAAGTCTTGTATGCGTGCTTGATCAGTCCAAGGGCACGGCTCGTCGCGCCGTCCATGGAAGGACCAAATCCCGCAAGTCTGGCAATGACGCCTGGGACCAAAACGCTCCGGGCGGCACTATTCAGTGCAAGAGTTCTGAACCAATGTGGGCTCAAGAGCTCGTAGATGATATGGTCCTCGGGAATCATTCGATTTGTTGCAACGATAATGGCCTCCTCAATCAGGTGTGTCTCGACGAGATGAACTGCCACTTGATGCCCTGCCCAGTCTGCGGTCTGCGCACAAGTCTTGGCATATCTCCATGGCCAGTCGTCCTTCTCGTCTTTGGGCCCCCTGGCATCTGGCGTTAATCGTGTGTTGAAGATTGTAATAGATTTATCCAGAGAACCTCTGTAGTCAAGCGTGATGGCTAGAGGGTGGAGCCGTCCGTCTGGGTTGAGCTGGAAGATGATAACTGACGCGCACGAGTATCTTTGTGTAATTAGCCCCGTTGGTTTGAGGGTTCCGCCTACATCCTTGAGCTCCGCGATTATGCTCGAAAATGGGGTGACATTGTCCACGCCGGTGGCTGCACGAAACCACGAGTAGTCTTGGATGAATAGGTCCTTCCCTTCCAGCAACAGCTTCTTCATGTCCCCATGTCCCTGGTTGCCTGCTTCCGTTGCATAGTCTTGCAGCTTCGCCTGTGGAGCGGTACGGATAGTCGTGGGGTTGACGCCAGTCAGGTGTTGCTGAGCGAAGCGGGCGTCGGAGTACCAGTCAACTTTGTCGCCTAGATTCGTACCGTTCATTATATCTGTATTTGGGCTTGGATTGGCGCGATTATACTTTTCACAGTCCGCAATCGTTGGCCCCATGTATGGTGTACCGTCGTGAGCAATATCATCTGGTACAATGAACGAAAACGCTTTGGCGATAGCGGTAACAAAGTTAAGCTCGCCAGGGTTGAGAATTTGGGTGATACTCGACGTTCCAGTTTGCTGATCATCCGGAATGACCTTCAGATGCGGAGGATACCCGTCAGCCGGGTCACTCCATGCGTATATCTGCTGCTTCTGGGGGAGGTCTCGCTTTGTTGGGATGATGGGATCGAAGCCTTGCGAATCAAAATGAGATGCTAGGCTAAGCCCTGGTCAGTAAGTCTTATAACTGGAGATGGTCTAGGGGATTACGTACGCCTCCTCTAGTATACTATACATCTCAGTCAATGCCAGTCGTGTGCCTCCATATGTTCCCGTTCTGAGCCCCTTATTGGCATCAAGACTACCATCAACCACACCGTCCTTGTTGGTGCTAAGAGTGATGCCTTGTTTGTGAAGTTCGTTCAGGAAAACGCCCTTGTCCCAAACAGTCATGGGACGTTCCTCGACATCGTGGCTAACGGCGCCCTTGAGGATGGCACCTAACTTGCTCTTGAGATCAAGAAGGGTTGGCAGGGAGTGAATTTCAATAGACATGATGGATTAAGTAGTGAGCTGATTCCGGATCGGATACGAAGATGTGCTTTGATGGGGAAGATGGGTTGGGGCATCAGGGATGAGTGGCTTTCACTACAGCCTTATATACTACTCATGTCGTCGGTCGTCGTACTCAACCTTCTCACCTTGGCTTCTCACTTATACCCGCCTGCGCGGCGCTCTGCGCGGTTGGGTCCAGGGCCTTGGCGTGGCGGCCATGCCGAGCCGTCGCTGACATTATCCACAACCTCAGCGTTACCGCTGACATCGTCAGCGTCGCCAGTCTCATTCGGCATTGCATGGCGGTGTGTATTTACCTGAACAGGTTACTTAAACAGCCCACCGGGGAGGGGAGATGGCTGCCGGCTGGCTGTCGACGACGAGATATGAGCTGATTGATGACCGATCCACCGCGTTGCAACTCGTTGCAGCCTATCGTGACTGCATCCAACCCTCCTCAGCTGCCGCGGCCCCCGTGCTGGGGAAGCCGGCAGGGCGCGATGGGCCAGGCTCGCCAATCATTCTCGAGCCCGGCGCCGACCACGACGTGCCTCCAGCTGGAAGCCGCCAGAGTCGACGAGCTGAAATGCGCAGCCCACAGCCCAATAGGTAATTCTTTATCAAAGTGTGTAACCTGGGCACTATGGCCGATTGGACGCCAACAGGTAGACGTGTATGGCGGGCGTACCCTTGGGCCTAGAACCTTGATGCTTGGAGACAGTTTCACCATGACATCGGCTAGAGCGCGAGACTCATGAGCCTGACTTTAAATAGTGGCTGGCTACCTGCTATGCCGTCGGCCCATCGATCCAGGCACAGTATTCCAACACATTCTCCCCCCAGTCGACCCCTTCACATCCCCATCACAATGGCTACTCAAGCTGCAGGCTCTACATCAAATGCCACACTCCCTCAGGAGTTGATAGATGCTATGCAAGCCTTGTTCGGCAAGCATCCCGGCTATCGCACAAGTATGTCTGTGGCAACACGCAATCCAGATACCGGACTAATTCATGCCCTTTACAAGCTCACGCCAAAGGCCTTCTCGTCGAGGGCGTTTTCACGCCAACGCCGGACGCTCAGAAGCTTTCGGTAGCTGCCCACTTCAATAGCCCCTCGACCCCAGTAGTAGCTCGCTTCTCCGTCGGTGGCGGTATTCCCCACATAGCCGACGTAGATGTGAATGCTACACCTAAGGGTATCGCCATCCGTTTCAGTGTCGACGAATCTACTCATACTGATCTGATCGCTCACTCCTTCAACGGATTTGCTGCCAAGAATGGAGAGGACTTCTTAGCCTGTAGGCAATTTCTACTGTCGATGTTCTAATCTATCCACCACTCCACGGGAGCAACTCTTCGAAGCGCCGTACCAACGATGAGCGTGAGTTTATGGATCTGACTGACTTGGAATCCGTAGTCCTCAAAATATTCCGTGAATTTGGCCTTGCTGAGGCCGCTCTCAGGAAGGCCCAGGCGGGCGGTGGCGATACCTCCAAGGAACAGAAGCACTTCGATGAAGTCCAGGCTGAGTTCGGCGCGTTCCTCGTTAATCACCCATCTGCCGCGGCATTTGTGCAGGGCGTGAAGCCTAACCCCTATAACTTCGGCACGATAACGTACTATGAGCCCAACACCCACGTTCTGACGAACAAAGACGGCAAGGTCACAAATGTCCGATACCGTCTGGACCCACAGGACGGAGATCACCTTTACAACAACAACGACAAGGACCTGATCGCGCAGCTTGGGCCAAACTACCTGGAGGATGATATTCGAAGCAGGTTCCCCCTCAAGCCGATTGTGATATTCATAAGGGCACACATCGCCAACGACGATGACGTCCTGGACGACGCCACTATCCCGTACAAGAGCACCGAGTATATCCCCGTCGGGACATTGGTGATCAACAAGGTGGCGGATTCCGGCGTCTACAATGACCAGCAGATAGCGTTCAGCCCGAATCCGGCTACGGGCGGCATCAAGGGCATAGCGCCATCTGACGACCCCCTCATCCAGACGCGAAAGGGGGTATACAAGATCAGCTGGGACCAGCGGAAAGACGCAAAGCAGACAGAATGAGAGGTGGGCATGTATGTAGCGCAATCAACGCAATGTGAACTGCCGGGCGGCTTCGCGAATCGGTTGTAACGAGTCAATGACAATAGAAGCTTCAGTATACGGAGTACATTGCGCTGTTCGTCGCAATCTGACGTCCCACCAGGTGAAACGGGCGCTATTACCAAACGAGTTCTAGAGGCCGTTTTGGGCCCTTGGAGCCATTTCTGCGCAGACTCAGGGTGGTAAGAACTAGTTAGATGGTTATGCGAACTGCATCTGCAAACCCTTGAATCTACCGGTGCTGGTCTGCTCCATTGACCTATCCCGTACTGGCAATCGCCTGTAAGGCGTTTCTCACACCCCTCAATTGCAACCCAAGGACCCTTCCGGCCGCCTCTGCCACCTTGTCACTCCATCCCTTGGAATCCCACCCAGTCGCGGCCTTCCTTTTGCCGCGAATCACCATAGGGCCTTGATATCCAATGATATCACTACTGAGTATTTCCAGAGGCACTCATGTATGCGGTCCGCAAAGTCTAAGGGAAACATTCTCATGCAAGATATCTGCAAATAAAGAGCGACGGGCCACGCCGGTTCATGGATACGCCCGAAAGTGGTTGGCCGGATGGATCCTTGATACGCCGTATAGCGATGGCGAGTTAACGACACGAATGATACGAGGATGGAACGGTAAGCCTGGTGAAACCCCTCCGGCGTTGTCGTCACCTGTGCAGCGTCCGAGAAGAGGCAGATCCTCCCAATGCCGGGTCTAGAATTAGGACGAGTCCAAAGAGTGAAATCAGAACCAAAAACACCGGTGGCGGCGCAATGGCTGGCTGCCTTGCCCGAAGGAGAAAGGAATGCAGCATGAGATGCATGCCTAGCTCGCTGGTTCCAGCTACCCCACGCCGCCGACGCCTTACCTTATTCATAATTGAAATGGACTGCCTTTGGTTTGTCGAGTCTTCACCATTCCCAGAATGAGGCTGAACCCCGCATGGGTGTGGAGCAAGATGATGACCGCAGGGTGAGATGGCGATAACCAGCAAGCCACTCGCACCCAGAATATGACTATGGCAGAAGAAGAAGAGAAGCATGTTCATTCGGCTCGGGGTTCGCCGCGCGGGAGGGGAGTGATACGAGGGTCAAAGCTACTAATTGATAAGGTAAGTAGGTAGGACACGTAGGGATACCCCGGTGGTCTTTCGAGTCTAGAAGTATGTGACTGTTAACAAGTGTAGACGTGGCCGCCGCTATAATCTGACAAAGCATCAAAAAAGAACAGGGCCAAGCGGGACTCGCCTGGCTTGGATCACCTCAAAGTTTCGAGGGAGGCACAAGGGATTGATTGCCCTTATGATAGAGGCTGTGAGAAAAACGGCCGTCCCGTCGAGACAAAGGTGGCTTGGGAATATCCGTGTAGTTAGCTAGAAAATAGCCTATTCTCGCAACTGCGACATAACCTGTACCGCTCTCCATGTATGATAAATTTCACACAAGGGGTAAGAGGCGTAAGTGCCCACATGTGTAAGACAACTACTTGGTTTTGGATATTGCCGGGTGCATACACCTGGCGCCCGAGTGCAGCCACAAAACCAGACTACCGTAGCTCTCCATTGCAGCACAACGGTGGCGGCGGCGGTGATGGCCGGAGGAAATCCCCTCCTGGTCGTATCCCAGGCTTTCTTGGAGGTGCCATACATGGCATGATCAGATACAATGGCTAATTCTCATGGCGTAAATTTCGCGGTGCGAATATCAGAGCCCTACCTCGAAACTAGATGGGAAAAGCAAGTGAAAAACCAAAATCATGACTACGTTTTGAAGATTTGGCCAAGCTCCCATTCCTTAACCTAGCATAATCCTTGACGCGCTGCCGCGCTGTATTCGCAGAGTTATTACTCTATAGAGGCGAAATGCGGAGAAGGTCGTTTATGCGGAGAGATATCGATGTCTTCTGGGTTATGATCTTCGGTTTCCGTGGTGACAGCCCGCCAATTCCCTATTTTCCTTATTGTTGATAGATAGGGCCTACCTTGACCTGTATAGACGCGGTTCTTTGTTATGAATGCCGACATCTTCCCCGGTGTAAAGGAGGCGCACCCTACACTCTAGTTAATCGGGAGTCGTCCGAGATGAGCGTCCGTCGTATTCTCATCCTTATAGCTCGAGCCTCTGTTTGACAATCACGCATTGCAGCCCTGATCTCGCCATGGCCGCGCCCGTGCGAGTGGCTGCTTGCCACGCGGCCCCCGTTTTCCTATCCGCCAGGAAAACAACAGACAAGGCCATAGCCCTCATCCAGCAGGCGGCCCGAAACGGCGCCAAGCTCGTCGCGTTCCCCGAGGCCTTCATCCCCGCCTTCCCGGTCTGGAGCGCGCTGCGGCCGCCGACCGAGAACCACGACCTGTTCCGGCGCATGGCGCGCGAGTCCATCCGCGTGCGCGGCGAGGAGATGGGCGCCGTCTGCGCGGCCGCCCGGGAGAGCCGCGTCGCCGTGAGCATGGGCTTCAGCGAGAAGGCCCCGCACAGCGACGCGTGCCTCTACAACGCCAACGTCCTGATCGACGCGCGCGGCGGGGTCCGCGCGCACCACCGCAAGCTCGTCCCCACGTTCTTCGAGAAGCTCACCTGGAGCCCCGGGGACGGGTACGGGCTGAGGGTCTGCGAGACGGCGGCCGGGCGCGTGGGCCAGCTCATATGCGGCGAGAACACGAACCCGCTGGCGCGGTTCACGCTCATCGCGCAGAGGGAGCAGGTGCACATCTCGTCGTGGCCGGCGATCTGGCCGACGAGGGCCTCTGCAGCTAGCGAGGGGGCCGCGCCTGGTTCTATTGGTCTCGGTGGCCTAGGGGCGTCCAACTACGACAACGTGGCAGCGAACCGAATCAGGGCGGCCGCGCACTGCTTCGAGGCGAAGTGCTTTGGAGTGGTGTGCGCTGGTCACCTGGGCGCGGACGCGATCGAGACGGTGGCGGCGGGATCCAGTGACCCCGAGACGATTTACAGGACGCTCCGGTCAACGTCGCGGGCGGCGACTCTGTTTCTCGACCCCACCGGCGCGCAGATGCGCGGGTTCATCGTAGACCAGGCGACGGGGGACCAAGTTCCCACGGACTTCTTGCAGGATGAGGAGGGGATTCTGTATGCCGACCTAAACCTGGAGGACTGTGTCGAGGGCAAGCAGTACCATGACTTAGCCGGGGGATACCAGAGGCTAGACGTGTTCGAGCTGAATGTGAACTTCGGGAGGAGACTTCCTGTCAAAAGAAATTTGGGGACAAGACACCGCCGATTATCCTCTGGCGGTGCCCGAAGGTGATCGATACTGGAGGCGTACGTAGTACGCCACTCGGCAGATTAGGGGCGTGCAAGCCCGCGAGTATTTCGCTTTTCTTCTTTGGCGTGTGTACAAGCACGTGGGTTTCTCTCCCGATTCCAGGCTAGACTGGGAAAGATCAGCCTCGCATCAGGCGCAATCAATTGCGATATTAAGAGGACTCGATGTGAGCGATAAAAAGAATTATCGGGATGATGTTACAAGGCGGGCTAAGAAACGTAGAGCCTACGTGGAGAAACTAGGTGTCGTGTTGCTCAGCTAATGGAGGCAAGCGCTCATGATTCAAGATGCAGCAGAAGCCACAGATGGGGGGCCGGGTATACTAAGGGCCATTCTCCGTTCCGGGCGTAGCATACAGCATGCCATAGTTCTAGGTAGGCAAAAGGTGAAGAAAGTCGTCGGCTCGACCTGTGTTTCCGTGGCAGCTCGAATCAAGCTTCTTTGGTTACCGAAAGTCTCATTGCTCGTGGGCTAGTTAGCGTCGAGAAGCTTCACTTGTGACACATCATGACATATCACACAAAAACCAAACTTCTTGGGTGGAAGGTTTCCAATTGAAAGTACTGTGATCCTTATCAATATATAAAACATTATAAACAACAGAAAAAATATCGTCGTCCGTGACTAGCATATTCACATTCCGCCACTCAACCACGAGCCCCATCCACATGGCTCTTTCACTCATTCGATATGGGGGACTGGAAATAAATTAGAATGAGCGGACCGCATGCCGTATTGGGGAGGCACGTACGTCAAGCTGAGCTCTTCGCGACCGCTCACGGTGCCGGGAGGTTTGCTCCCACGCCGTCCGAGCAGTCAATTCCTCGCTGGTGGCGAGGCGCGGGCAGCAGCCTCGAGAATCGCCGCCATTCGCGCTCGGGATTGATCCTCGGTCAGAGGTGCGGTGGTCGCGAAGTACTGAAGCGAGCGCAGGACACGGTCCTCGACGTGGGCGTGCGAGTTGACGAACCGCTGAATGCTGTACCCGAGGTCAATCGGGACGTTGATGGCCGGACGCTGAGCAGGGGCTTCGGCGGGCGCGAGATCGTCTTGGCTAGGTAGACCGAAACGCCGGGTTAGTGGCTGGGAAGCCTGAACGGGCGACGCGTCTTGTCTTGTCTTGGTCTTACTTGAGGAACAAATATTGCACGGCACGGGCCGAGTCGTTGTTCGGGGCAGGGTTGGCCATTGTGCTGCTGTCCTACTTGTACTCGTCTATTCGAGGTAATTGCCTTTCTAGGCAAGTGGAGCTCTGCGGTTCTGCCGGCCTCGGCTGCATCCGCACCAAGCAGGGCGGCGGGTGGTGGTGACGGGGCAGGGTCCTTACACAGCTGGTGAATAGAGCCGAAGCAGGCCGGGTGAGGCTACGGCGGGTTCTGGATTCTGGATAGGGATTGGGCAACGGCGGGCGTTAGGCTGGGTTGGGAGGGCCGTGGGATGGAAAAGAGGATATAATGATGCAATCGCAGGTTGAGCGCTGTGTCGATCGGCGCAAGCAATGTTGGGCTTGACGAGTCGGAGGGCACCAGCAGGATTTTATGTGCGCACATCATATGCAAGCAATAACATGTTCCTCAACGCCGCCGTCTTCAGGCAGGCCCAGTCCCATCAACTAGACTCGTCCATGGCACGGATTTGGCTCTGTCTTGGGCTTGGCACCGCAACGCCGCTGCTTCAGGCTGACGACTCTTGGTCCGCCTGAGCGCCGACTGACGTAGGGAGGCTCTCCCGCCGTGATGTCATCCACCCTGGTCGGGTACATCCCATGTGCCGTCGTAGCAAGAAGGCGAGACGGATGAGAAGATACTTTGAGAAGATACTTTGAGGAGATACTTTGATAGCCAGGACCCGTGGCTGTATGCTCCCGAAGAGTAACGTGCCCTTGAGACTACCGACCCGGCAGCGTCGATCTTCCCCGTCTGGGAGGCGTGGGAGACGGTGGGAGTATCCGGCCGACTCGCCTCTTTCAGGCCCTTCTCAGGCATCTCACTGGGCAGATTCCCCTTATCCTCACCTGAGGGCTGCCTGGCCCCTTATGGGCTCGGTGGGAAATATGCACCCCTACACCAGCATCCTGACCGCCCGTAGTTGCCACCCAAGTCGTACCATATCGTCTCCCTCGTGACAGCGGCTATCGGTAGATCACGACCATTTCTGGTTTGCGGACGGATCCCTCTATCCCTCGGCCTTATCCATGCATCTTCCTCCTGCCAAAAGTGTTGGTAGCTGTCGTCTATAGCACCAAATCCACCATCAATAGCACTCGAAAAAAGGCGCAGACGCGCAAAGCACGAGCCATGGCGCCTAAAGACTCACCGAAATAGAATAGCGGTGCGATCCGTGCTGTACGTCACAACGCAGAAAATACCAAGAGCGCAATTGATTGTGACGTAGATATCAGCCGATGCTGGCGACACTTGGGGGGTAAGTTGGGATGCCGGCGTGGAGGCAGGAGGCAGGTAAGCCGGCAAAGTCGCCGGTGAACCTCTTGTCTGCAGCCTAGCGGACGAGAGACCCGAGACTGCATAGATGGGACGGTCTCAACGTCGCAGCGACTTTCAGTCGAGTCGGAATCAGTAAACACGGCTTGCTTAAGCGAGCCGCCGTCGACCCGGCGGCGCTGGGCTGCACTGGGACGGATAACTGGGTGCTTCAGCTGCTACGTCATCGGGCTCGGAGCTTGGCCCGCGTTGGACCCTGAGGCTAACTCAACAAGGGGTAGGACCCTTGTATAGGTAATGAATGGTGGCTATTAGACAGGGGTACGACAAGGTACGTATGTAGGTTTCTCGGGGTTCTAAATCCCAGCGGCGGAGGATGGGGTTTTCCCAGTTTTCGATGCGCCCCCGTGGGCGGCAGAAGGGGAAAGGGAGAAGGGAGAAGTGCCCAAAAGCCTAGACTAGGTATCCAACATTTTAACCCACAAACACCAACTATGCGAAAGAGGTGAGTAAGTAGTAAGACAGTCCACCGGCTCAGTAGGTATTACTCTGGGTCAGCCCTGTGACTTATTCGCCTGGGTGTTGTATCCTCCATCTAAACAATCAAACATATCGCACGGCTGGTAGAGTATTGTGCTGCGAATTGAGGGAATGCTCTTTGTTTGAAAAAGAAAGGGACCTGCCAACGGTGAATTTCCATGGGTCTGGTTCGCCTGGTTCGCCTACCTGGTGTGGACCGGTAGATCTGCCTTACACTAAGCAGGGGTTGTGTTCTACGGCACCCTCAGCGATAGCGGGTGCTGCACCTACCCGTGGACCTGGCTCCCCCTACCTCATGCCTTAGGCACTATGTACTAAGAGGCCGCGCACTCGTCATTTGCTGCAAAACAAGTTATCACCAACAGCTGACGAATGCTCTATCTATCCGGCTCGAACTGATTCGTATGCGCCGTGCCCTCCTCAGGCATTGGCGACGACACCCGTAAGCTGACGGCCATGGAGCGAGCTCGCCGGCGGGTCAGATATCAGGTGTGTGCCCATGCATCCCCCGTCCCAGCACAGGCGTCGTGTATCCTGTGTCGATGATTTACTGGCCAGCCAAGACTCTCGAAGCCGAGTTGGGTTTCAGTTGGGACGATGGCAAAGTCTTTTCGTTTCAGGTTATGTTTATCCTATGCACAACGAGATATACGAGCTATCCTATAGGTTGCGGAACGTCCACGAGCTCTCCCACGAATACGTCTTGCCAGGCCCGGTAATCTGCGCATCCCACCGGCCCCATTCCGGGCTGTCATGGACAATCGCGTCAGCTTCGCTTGTACGGGGTGCACCGCTCTCGTTCCAAACCGTCGAGGGAAAAAAGCAAAAATAAGGCAAGGGCAAAAATAAAATAAAATCGTAGCTTACTGATTGATCCCGTCGACGTAGTCTTGTGCCTCGATCGCGATGCACGAGCTCCGCACCACCTTCTTGTTCTTGCTCGTCCCCTGCGTGCTCTTGAGATCGCCCGTGCCGTCGAACCAGTTGCACGTGTAGATGACGACGCCGGGCTGGTCCGTCCGGAGCTCCGCCTTGATTCCCGAGAATGCGCTCGCCAGCGTCACCACGGCCGCGTCGGCCGGCGCGTTCTCGATCAGGAAGTACCCGTTGTAGCCCTCGCAGGCGCCGCCGCCGCCGCAGTTGCTGGAGAAGCCGGGCAGCTTCTGACCGTGACCCAAGGACAGCCCTGCAGCGCTCGCAAAGTCGTTGATGCTATTCGCCGCCGCCGTCGCGATCCTACCTGTCGGCAGCGCCCCGTCGTCCGCGACGAGATATCGCTTCGAATACGGCATGTGTAGGGTGTGGTTCCAGATCTTGACGGTATCGGGGTTCTTGTACGCGTCAAGATTGAAATAGGTGTGATGCGTAAGCACTACCTCGGAGTTAGTCGTCATCGCTGTTGTCGGCGTGATGCCAGCAGTGTTCGTGATTGCCAGAAGATGTCCACCCCGTTATCTCTACCTAATAAGTACCATCCGCCCCCTCGAAGCGGCTAAGACGAGGAGGGAATAAACTGGAAATTCCTTACTGAGAGCTACACAGCATCGTTAGCTAACTATTCATCGCATCTTCGACTAGGGCGGATTGTTAGACGAACGTGATTTGACGAGAGGCGACACTGCGTCCATCTTGATGCTCCATTTGTCCCCATGGACACTATATGTGATGTTCGCCAACACCAGGCCCGGCATCCCCCTAGAAGAATTCGCCTCGTCGCGGATCGAGAACGTGATGGATTCATCAGTTGCCGCCGTCACGTTCCACGTCCGGTAAGACCAATTGTTGGTGCCCGAGTGTAGCGTATTGGTACCGTCGTTTAGTTCGGTCGAGTAGGTCTTGTTGTCGATGCTATATTTGCCGTGGCCAATGCGATTGACATAGCGACCGGGTACGCTATTGTAGACGGGATGGCCCGGGTCCTTGGCTGCCACTCTCTCAGCTTCCCCCACGCAGTCTATCAATCAGGGTCTCATGGACGCTTACGGTAGTATGCTGGGTCATCATAGCCGAGGACGACATCGACGTCATCGCCGTTCTTGTCTTTGACGAAGAGGTTGGTGAGAGTAGCGCCATACGGGATGAACTGTGCCCCGCTTGAGATATAGTTATTAACAAAATATCGCGGACGGCGAGCTGACCTGTGCCTTGACCCTTGACGAGCTGATGGTATATTTACCATCCACGCCGGGCTTTGGGGCATGCGCCCTTACAAAGTTTGTTGCCGCCAAGAATTGCAAAAGTGGTGAGAACCGCATCGTGTCGGATGATTGATTCGACCCAAACCAATACTTTTTCTCTGGCACGGAGCTCCAGAGGACCTTTCTCGTCTATAAGTATTACCCATGTTCCCTGTCGACATCCGATTTCTCTTCCCCTTCCGCTCCCCTCGTAGCTTCATCCCCGGCCGGGAAAATGGCGGAGGCGTTCCCCCAGTCGGAAGGAAATGACCCGTTGAGGACATGGGGTGCATTTCGCTAAATACCAGCGTAATAGGCTGATTCGGAGGGTGGTTTGATGTGGAGAATATAACTAGGCTTGTCAGATACCATAAAGACCTCCGCAAGTATGATTATGGTATTGATCGCCAATACTAGCGTACCGCCGGTTATGCTTTGATAGAGGCCCAACAAAAGAATGTTCGCGAGAAGTGACTGGCAAGCAGAAAAATCGAAGAATAAATTTTCCAGCAATCTCATGAGGGAAAACACTGTGATCTGGGCGAAGACAATGAATCGTCTCCGCCCAACGGGTATACCCCATACCCTGTCGATCGCTAAGACTTTTACCGAAGATGTTCAATCTAGCAATACTGGTAATAACCGGGACATTCATAACGAAGAATGCACGTTAACAGAGTAAGCGATGCAAGCAAATAACCATATAGCGCAGCTGAAATTGAACCTAGATTGCAATACATACACTCATTAGCATTGTCTTAGAATGCATAGCTTAGTCATGCTATCGAAGGGGGAAGATGGGATTCTGGGGCTGAGGGTCACGCAAGCTTACCTGATCATTCAACAGCACGGCAGCTCATTACGCCATCTAGTATGATATATGACACCCCTCTATATTAGAAGACTAGGATAATCTCACTCTAAGACACCCAGAGCAGAGGCGGATGTTCCCGTGCTCACAAGTAATTGCGTGCGTAGGCACCAAACCAGGGAATCGCAGGTATGTCAAGTAAACAAGGCTTCCTTAACACCCTGAGCAGAGCAATAGATCTATCTCACTACCAAATGCTGGTGACACTTTATTTCTAGTGCGGCGTCCGCAAGAGTACTAAGAAGCCCCATTAACTTCCTTTAATATACGAGTGGCAAGATCATTCACGACTTGAGATGTTTTTCTGCTCATCATATTATAGTTTGGTAGGGGGTAACCAATGAGAGTAGGTGATAGAGCCAGAGGTACGAACCGGAACACCCCAATAAGGAGCATATAGCCTCTCGCTTATTCGCCAAGTAATGTTGTACAGGCGGTCTTAAAATTCCCATGTCCGACAGGAGGGCATTGGTTTCGGCCGAGGGGCGCTTAACTAATCCTCGCCTTAGGTTGCTGAGGGGCTTCGATGTCAATGATGATCGATACAGTCGGTGAGCGAGCAGTTCATGAGACTCAATTCCCTCTAGCTAGGACCTGAAATTTTCGATGTGATGCTTAGTATCTTTATGGGCACCGCAGCCGCGTAGAATAAAGATGTCTGCTCGCGCATTGGCTTGGCGGGACATGTTATCTCCTCGACCGTAAAGTTTGCACGGGCTAAGCTCAGAGAATTGAGAGGAGTTAGCAGGATTCCTACTGAGGACATTCAAAATAAGAAAGGGAGATTACACACCGCACTCATCCTGGAAGGCCTGAAAAGTCTCGGCATTTCGGACAACGCCTGCGATGATAACCAAAAGGCCCGGTCTCATCTGGAAGAGCTGCCGAAGCGTCTGCACGAGAGCCGCGATGGCAACTTTGTCGTATGTCTGCGAAAGCAGTCAGTCAGTTCCCTGGTCACTCTACAGGACTCCAAATGTCAGTATTTGCAGTATAGAAGAAACGGAGCTTACGATGTCTGCCCCGATTACGACATCGTAAGGATCTGAGCAGCAGGCCTGTTCAACCCACGTTCCTTTCAGCTCGTCACCCCACCATAGGGTTTTTGCCATGACGAGTCTCTCATCTTCGATGCTGTTAAGGGTGAGGTTTTCCTTCAGGTAGTCGACAACGCTCTCATCTCCGTCTGTGGTGGTGACCTGGCGCGCACCCAGATGCTTGGCGCACAAGATGGCGAGGAACCCCGTACCCGCACCTAGTTCGAGAACGGATTTACCTCTTATCAAGTCGTGTCCGCCGTCAGTCAGAAAATATGAGCCCAGGTGCAAAGCCGCTTCCCAAGTGCGGTGGCCTGTGGTGCGGGATCCAGATATCAGGTTTCGCCTTTCTAATAGCGTTATAGCAGGCTCTCCTCCCGCACTGCCGTCACTGCCGTCTTGATTCCTACTCATCCGGTTTTCAGGCAGGCATGTGAATGTTACGTATGCGCGCTCTTTCATCGTTTCGAACTCAGACGGCACACCATGCGCCATGAGAGCGGCAAGGCGGCCCATTAGATCATCTGAGATTTCCTGGGCAGCACAGACGTCAGCGTCGCTGATCCAGGCACGGGACGTCTGTTTATGGGCGTACATCTTCGTCCGGATCCTGGATGGCCTTCTCTATTCGGGACATGAGCGGTCGTAGGACGCGCAGCTGGTACCTCTGCGGCGGGAGTCGGGCATTGCGGCTCTCGTCGAACAAGTGCTTGAACAACCAGGCCTGTGCATCACTGCGACGCAGCAGCTGTGGGTGAGGCCAGGCGAGGAAGTCGGGCTCAAAGAGTTGCAGATATTGCCGCCTCAGGAGGCGTAGTTGGGGATCTACGTCTGCCATTGGAACCCAGCCTGTAGGATTGTTGACGAGAGTGTGTTATTATGAACTCAGGTAGACCTACCAATTCCAATTGAACTGAGTAGGTACATTGGAGTGGGGCACAACTCTAAGCTCCCCCACCCAACAGCTACTTAAGCTGGGTACTACTAGAGGTACTCCGTAGTAAACAACAGGGCAGGCCCCCCCCGTGATGGCCCTCAAGCCATGTCATGTAGGCTGGCAGCCAGATAATATCTCGACTCGTTTCATTGTTCTACGACTGAAATTAATTTTTTTTAAAAAAAGAGAAAGAAAAACCAATCAGTATCGAATGAAGGCCCTTTCAAAGTTAGCTAATGTTGCTTATACTATGCCTTGCTAGCACAGCTTTTACTGGTCTCTTCAAGCTGCTCGGCGCCGTACATATTCGTTTGTTCTTCTACACACTTATACGTACCATACACTTGAAAGTTCTTACGGGTACTCAGTGGGAACCGTGTTGTTGTTGAATGCATCTTCATCATACTAATCAGACTTAATCTTGATATGATAGGGGGCTCCGAGGCAAACACTCAGTTGAAGGCACACAGTTCGTTGTGGTCAGACATTGTGTACCAATTGTATTTCTCTCTGTCCTACCACGGAGGAACATTACGATACGGCCTGGGCTACAAATCTTTGGGAAATAGAGTCGCACGAGGCAGATACTGCGGACACGTGAATTGTACGTCGACATCTAGAGCGTCTGGCCTGGAAGTTCCAGCTTGGACCGCTCACGATATAATGAAACAACCACCTCGTGCCCATCGAATAGGATCTACGGTAGCACACAATTCCAACGAAGCGATCATAACCCGAGGGATATGACACTGTTGGCCGGCTACACCAGAAGCAAGAGACGCTCTCTATAAAGAGTGGTCTTTTTCTCCAGGTTCACGATGCCAATCAACCCATCCTCATCACGCTAAACCACGACTGCTCGTCTGTTCCCCCACTCATCATACACACGACGGAACTATACACGCAGCACTTAGCAATCTCAACCCTCAAGAATACCTACGAGCCCACTACATCACTTCAGCAAGACAGCAGATATGGGTGTATCCAGACGGTCCTCGCTCACTGAGCAAATCGAGGCACAGAAGAAACAGCAACAGCAGGAGAACGGCAACCAATCCGGAACTGTTTCTGAGAAGCCAACCACCTACGCGGAACCGGCTGGAGGAGGATCTCAGCAGCCTAGGAAGCGATCCTCCCAGTATGAAGTGAAGCCGGGCAACGTGACCTACGGCCAGGGATCCTGCGTCGACAGATACAGCGGCAGGGACAAGGAGCCTTGGGTGTAGCCAGCGAGACGAGACGACCAACGTTGCGATCAACCTCTTGTAAGACTCAATTGCTTGTTGGAGAGCACTATCTAGATAGTCTACCAATACCAATTGCCGTACACCCCTCCAGTGTCGTGATTTCGCGGCGTATTGTGATAGACGTGACAAGAATTGTAAAGCCATCATACCCTATATCTTGATCGGATGTCTCTGGATGCCTGGCACATCCACCCTGGCCCGATACACATCGCCGGTTGACCCCTCCGCGGTAATTGAGGTAATGAACAAGGTCTTCATATCCTTGTCGCCAAAGGCCGGACACGAGGCCATCTTGGCGCCGGGGATCATGCACGTGGCGGTTACCTCCCCCTGGGGCTCGAGTCTGGCAAGTTTGCCTTGTGAGTTGGCGGCAGCCCAGACGTGGCCCTCCACGTCAACCGCCAACCCATCCGGCATCCCGCCGTCTTCGAGCTTCGCAAACAGCTGCCCTGTGTAGGGTCCAACCGTTAGAAAGAACGCCTTCGCTCGTGGAGTTTCAGAGGACCGCGTGGGAACAAGGCAGGGAGGCAAGGGTTGTAGGATCTCGCGTACTGTTGGTTGCGGTGCCGCTCTCTACGTCGTAGTCGTACTGGTAGATCGCCCCCTCGGGTGTGTCACACGTGTACATGACCTTGTCGTCGGGGGACCACACGATCCCGTTGATAACGGCGGCCCGCTCGTCATGCGCCCCGACGTCCCGCACCTCGTCCCCGTCGAAGCGCCAGAGGCGACCGATTCGGCTCTCCTCGTCCAGCGCCGTAGTGCTCGCCCACCAGCGGCCGCGCGCGTCGATGCCGCCGTCGTTCGTGCGCACCCTGTCGTCGAGGTCCGTGTCGTCCGCGTGCCCGATGGCCCGGAGGCGCTCGATGGCGCCGCTGGTGGAGTTGAGCAGCGCGAGGCCCAGACGCGTCTGTGCGGCCAGGTAGTCAGAGCGCCCCTCGATGACGTCGAGCCGGGTGACGGGCTCGTTGAGGTGGATAGTGTAGCGCCACGGCTAGCCGCGCGACACGGGCACGCAGTGGACGCGGCAGTTCTTGATGTCGACGAAGAAGAAGGCGTCGTCCCCCAACGGTACATTGGGCTCTTGCCCAACCCGGCCTCAGCGGACAGCCATTCCTCCGCCGTGTACTCTCTCATTATCCTCGCGCCTGCAGCATCGGTAGCAGTGGTCCGGGGGACACGCTATTTCCTTGGAGTCTTGTTGCCATGATATAGGCTCCCCTGCTTGGGATTTCTTGTATAGGGGCGCGGTCGATGACGTCAAGTATATGTCATGCCACTTCAGCCCATCTATGTTGGGTCCGAGTCCGCAGAAAATGGATTTGTTCATTCTCCCATGACGATATGGCGGGAACCAGGGTTCCTCCAAGTCAAATTTCCCGCGAAGAGGAGCTGCGCTCTTGATGGCTATTGCTCAGCTCTTGTTCCGTCTTCTATTGCCCACGGTCCGAGTCATCTATAAGCCAAGGCCGAGCTACGTAGATGGGCGGTGCTCGCTGGTATCGCCATAACGTCTCTTCAGCTCGCGTCCGCCCTGCTAGGGGGCAGCCGGGAGGTTCTTCATCGGTAGGTGCCTGGCGAGGCGGATATGAGAGCGCGCGTAATAGCTACCAAGGCAGGACCACGATACCACGGTAACCACGTCGCAAATCGAACCATGTCTATCCCTTTGTGTAGGGCAGACTATTACGGGGTCAGTGCTGCTTCATTGAAAGCAAATAAGCTGGTAGGTAGGTAGTAAGGGAAGGGATAGACTTTCTTGATATCGGCTGTTTCACAGCTGCAGTGGTCCCTGCTCCGGGCGTCACCAACAGGGTTCCAGCGGCGCTACGCTGGCTGTGGGCCCTACGGCGCACACGTCAGGTACTGCATCCATTTGCACAGCGGTTAAGCTATAGTACGCCCCAGCCACAGCAAGGGCATTGCATTGGGTTGGGTGGTACCTTAAGTACCTAGGTAGGTACTTAGGTAGGTACGTATTGCAGGCGTGGTTCAGATAAGAGGAGACCCAGCGAAATGTTTGGGCTGCTCCACCGCCCCGTCTCACATTCCTCAACCATATCCCAATGTCCTCTGCCCTCTATCTGGCTGCCCTGGCAGACTCGTCTGCTAAGCTACCTATTTGCCAAACAAGAGGAAAGTAAGTCTAATCGGATTCCTGTCGGCAAGTCGACCGGACAATATACCGCCTCAGTAAGCAATGTCGTCGTCTCCAGCTTGCCTTGTTGTCCCGCCTTCGTCGACGGTCCCTCCCATCCCGGTCCAGCTGACGCCCGTCCCGCTATACAGCAACTGGTCCGCTCTCACAACCCAAGATATCCCATTCCTCTGATGCTGATTCCCATCCCAGAGACCAGCATTGCCATCGACTGCTAGCATGACTTACCATGCCGCCTTCAAGTCCATGAAGTCCCCGTTACCGCCCCTGTAATACCTATTCTGCCGTGCTTTCATGCATGGGCCCGTGGCTGGTCCCGCGCTGGGTCAATCAGTCTCAAGTACAGCATCCGGAATTCACAATTCCCCCCAATTTTACATTGCCCACGCAAAGACCTCGAGTGCCTCTCAGTGCGTGGATGACATCGGGTATTGGAGACATTTCACATGTTACTTCTCGAATCGGATACCTTGTGCTGACTACTGTATCTGTAGGGTTGATAAGCTACTAACTAGGCTAACCTAGGTATTAGTCGAAGCTATAATCCCATCTTGCGCACCACAGCGTGGAATTAATATGTCGGCACGATTGTGGTACTACCAGCGCCGCAGGGAAGCTTTGCTCATGTGCGCAGTTATCTTCTCGAGCTTGCCGCATCGGAAACATGTTCAACTAGATTGGCTTCGCCACAAGCGAGGCGTACGAGCACTGTCCTGTCAATCGCCGACTCCAAATCGGGAACCGGCTTGCTCGGAGCCGCTTGATCGAAAACGCCTCCGACTCGAAATAAGACATTCATGCGTCCCATCATCTTCTCGGTTTCCATCCCCTCATCCCTTTACTATTTCTACATGGCAGAAAACATCCTTAGCGGCTAATGAGCCCCCATTTTTATGGATGCTAATACTCGTACAGTTTAAGCCCATTTCCTGGTCTTAATGTGACTTTCACCCAGGCGATTGCAGCTTTCGCTGCCATATATCGCCTCGGAGGTCTCAATGAAAGCGGGTACTTAAATGCTTGGACCAAGAACCCGCCCAGAGTACCTACTACGACAATTAAGGGGTATATGCCACAGACATAACCAGGGAACGTGGTGGGGGTAGTTTGCCCCTTCACTCCTCTTCCGAGTCGCTTGACTCGCTCGACTCGGCTGCCGCTGGCGCTTCAAGTTCGGGTAACGGTTCTTGACTGCCACTTCCGTGCCGTTGCAGCTGGGCTCTGAGCTCGCGCAACTGCTCTATCTTGCGTTCCTGCTCATGCTTGTTCATGGGCTTATTCTTTTTGGCCTTTGGTAATCCGCCAGGCCTGGGCTTTGTTTCGGCTTCTGAGCTCACGGCATTACTATACTCGGGTTTCTTGGCTATATTCTGGCGAACGTGAGGATGTGCCTTGTTAATGAGGTCGTAGAGTTTTTCGAGGGCGGGGAAGGATAGAGAATCTATGTCTAACTCCATCTCGCCGTCGTCATTCTCCTACAACCAATTAGTATTCACATTGGCGTTTTCAGCAATCACAGCCCCGATGCAAGCAGAGTCACGGCACGCGTGGGAAGGGGGAGATTGAGATCGATGACCTACATTCTGACCAGTGTCCCTTTTGATAATGTCGACGGCTTTGGTAAGCGTGTTGCCATCAAGCTCACCGATACCCTCAGCAATAACCGCCTTCTCCAGTGCACCCATAGTACGTTTTTTAGGAGCTGCAGGCTTCTTATTGCTAGCGACAGGCTTTTTGGACGTGCTGACGGACCCAGATAATCGCTTGTTCCCAAGTGAACTGCTCCCACCAGTTTTCGACTTGCTTTTCGAAGAGCTCTTCTTTTTTTTGGGCCTTTTCTCATTGTGGAACTTGGTCCGCTCTTCAACTAGTTTTCGTTGGAGGAGGGTGACCATGCTTTGCTGAACCTCCACCATTGTGAGATCAGGCTTTTTAGCATTCAACATTTGGTTGAGTTTGCCCTGCTCCTCATTTAGCCTCTGTTGAAGACCCTGAATCGCATCGTTATCTTCCTCATCGCCATCACCCTCGCTGTCATCATCAGACTCGGCAATACTCCGCTCGGGACTAGCGGCAGACGTATGCATGGCGGACGGGGTTGCAGAAGGGTAATGTCGTTCCATCCATCGATCCTTTCCAGCAAGCTGGACTTTGAGAAGCTCTTCTAACTGCTTAGCTTGGTGTGTAACTTCATGATCCGGCCCATTGAACATTTCAGAATTGTGCACAATGAGTCTCATGTCCTTTTCGAGGTCCTTCATCGCCTTATATTCACCATCGTAGTTCTTCTCGGTCATGGTCGCGAGATCCATTGGTTTCTTTATGACTTTGAAATAATTGGGAATGTTCAAAGCCACAGGATCTACAGCGGCGAGGAACCACTGGTTTATATTGTAGTATTTGGCCTTCTTAACTTCTTCAAGAACAATGTCAAAAAACCGTTGCTCGGGATCTAACTTCTTTTTGCGGCTCGCCTTCGAAGCATATTCCGGGTCGCGATTCTTGGGTGGATGAATCGGTCGTTTTGGCCTATCATGGTCCTCGCGCGTCGAGTCGCGGCGAATCTGGGGAATACCTGAGGGGGGGATTGCAAAAGCTTGGGCTGTACTTGAACTTGCAGCAGAGAGAGAAGACGGTTCTGGCTTAGATTTCGGGCTTGCTGCGGGCGGATGCGACTGTGAATTGGACGGCCGGCGTGGTTGAGCTACAGCTCGAGGTTCTGCATGGCGGGTAGGTTGACCCTTTCCCTTCTCGTGTTTTGCCGGTGCTTTCGTGTGGATGACCTCGGGCATTCTGACTAAGATGTAATCTCTCACTTGAGCTGCAGCGAGCGAAACTTCGTGAAGGGGGCCGTTGAAGAGGACGGCATTCTCGTACAGTTGGTTCACGTCAGCTTTGAACTGGCCGTAGTTGGTGTATCTATCTTCACGGAGTTTAGCTTCCATAGAAGAAATATCCACAGGATTGTCGATCTTGGCACTATAGTCGTTCCACAGGGCAGGCCATAACTCCTGCACTGACTTTTTGAAATTCCCGCCGTTCTTCGTTTTCTTTACGTTACCGAGCACCTCTCGTGTCCGCTTGTTCTGCCAAGGAGTAATTGGGAGATCATCCGGGATTGCATTTCCCAGTGCTTCGCTTCCCGCCGGTTCAGTTGATGCATCAGGATTTGTAGCCACCACCAGAGAATCCATAGTATCTTCACCCGTATCCTCTGTTTTGGCCCTTTTCGCTGCGGGCTCTTCGGCATCGTCTTCTTCGCGCTCACGAGAGACCTTGGGCGGAGACGCAGCGAACTCCGTTGCGGGGCCATCACCTGGTGCTTTGGCCACACTCTCTTCCTCGTGGGATGCCCCGATTTCAAGCTTGGACAGATCGGCAGGCTGACTGGACCCCACAGACAAAGCAACGGGTGCATCGCTCACAGTGGACGTGTTTTGCGTGTTGTCACCATGTTCTCCACTTGATTCCAAGTCAACGTGCTCTGTGGAAGCATCAATATCCATGGGATCAGGATTCGCAGCTGGTGTTGGAATTTCCGCGCTAGTCTCCTTAGGTGGTACTTCCGCCTCTTCAGAAGATGAACCATTTGAGACAACCACCTTATCGTCATGCTCACCCACTTTCTCGGGCGACTTAGCTGGTGATAACCCGGCAACAGATTGGGATTCATCCGCCTCGGTCGTCCCATTCGACCCAGTCATCTCAGTATCAACGGTGGCTGGCGGTTGTACGGCTGGCTGTAGAGAATCCGAATCCGCCATGTTGTCATGAGGGGGGGGTTCTTCGCTTGTGGACTTCTTGGCCTCGTCATGGGAGGCCTTTTGTGGTTTTGGGGGGTGTCCGTTGGTGACAGGCGCAGCTTCAGGTTCTGCGAAATCCTTGTGTGACGTCGCGTCCCTGATCTGTGGTAAGCAAACAGGGCGGTAAGCAATGCGCAAGCCGAAAAACCTACCCGTTCACTGTCTTAGCAGCAGGCTCGTCCACCTCCATCTCTTCAACAGGCTCTTCAACAGGCGCGGGATCCGTTGTTTTGCCCTGCGCAGGTAGGCTCTGAGGCTCTTTGGAAGCCATGCCTGCCATTCACCGAAGCGCCGAGCGCAGTTGAGAGCAAGGAAACCGATGCTCGAGTCCGGGACCTAACGTCTGCGCATGAACGCGAAATCAAGAGGCCCTGTATTTCTGGGAACAGTTAGCGTGGCGCTGTATCGCGTGGCACAGGATGTGGTGATGTTGCTGAGCGTAAAGATGGAACGGGAATTCCTAGGGAAAGTGGATCCCGACGGACAATGCGGTCGCAGGGGCAATAGGAAGGTCAATGGTAGTGGCAAGGGCAGGAAGGTGCATCCGAGCCACCTTCGCGGCCATCAATCGCAGATGTAGAATGCTGGCGCGGTGGTTGGTCGGCTGGGGCGACGTAAGACTGGGGATTGCACTAGATACTGCTGTCGGCAGGCATGAGCGCCAAGGCGAGGCCTTTTTTGCGTGGAGAGCAACGACGGTCCGTGCACGCCGCGTGGTGAATGTCCGGGGGGCTGTATCCGACGGAAGCTCTGGCGTCGGCCACGAGAGGGCAATCCGCGACGAAGACTGGTGCAGGAAAGCAAGGGATTAGGGTGGGCGAGATGATGTTGGAATCACTAATTAGGCCCAGGATCCGGTAACAGGACCCAGTTGGCTGAGCTGAACGGTCGGCGATGGGTCCGGGAGTCGGAGGAGGGACCCGGGCGGTTTGACGTAGCTGGAATCACCGAACCAGGCCTGCGCGCGCTGCAACAACGAAAGGAGCAATGCGCGCGGGGGGAGGGTGTTGCGATCGAGCAACAGATGTGCGAATGGCAGGGCAGGGCAGGGCAGGTTGTAAACAACAATAAATGCGAATTGTGATACGTACCTTATGACGACGAGGCGAATGCGATGCAGAGCGTAGGCGCGACGAGCTGGCGACCACGTTGATGGACTAGTTGGGGCAATGAGCGCGACGACGGATGTGCGATGCGAGGTTGATTTAAAAGGAAGGTTGCGCCGGTGAGCCTCACGATGCACCTTTAAAAAGGTGTCAAACAATAGAATGGACGGTGGGTGGAGCAGTGCAACCAGAGCGGGGGGGCGTGTAATTGGAGAGTTGGCCGGGACCTGGGCCCTGTTTGGGGCCAAGAGTCGTATTATATAAGCCGGGGAACAGGGCGGGAACGAAGGCTCCAAGATGCAGTGTGTTAATCAATTACTGGAAACGTTGCGTGCAATGCGTGCAATGTGTGCGATAGCCCATGAATGGAAGGAGAGTACGGAGTACAAAGGTACTTCTTTGGGCCGGGCACGGGCAGAGGCGAGGTGGTCTCGTTGTTGCGATTGAGTTGAGTCGGGCCGTCGGACTTAAGGCAACTTGGTTGGTTGGTTGGTTGGGAAAGGGCGCGCGCGCAGCGGAGGAGGGGGAGAGGCAGGGAGAAATAGGAGGGAAGGATGGAAAAATACTTGGGAGATTGGGAGGTGCCTTTTCGCGTCAGCAGGAGTCGGTGCATGCGCAGGCGGAGAAAATCGCGAAATTTTGGGCTCTGGGGCTGGTTTCTTATTTGTAGAGACGCGCCATGCCCCAGTCGTCCAAAATCACTGCCACTCCACCAAACCAGCTTGCAGCACCTGGGACAAGGGCATGGCAGCCCGGCACGGGTGGGGTGTGCAGAGAGCGCCGCCCGCCAGCCAATCAGAGCCCGCACCAGACTACGAAAAGAGGGTCCTCGAGCGAAAGGACATCAAAGGTCTAGGTATTGTGCGATTGCCAGATGCCTTATCAACTCACAACTCACCTGCGAGTCCAGGGACTTGGCCGAGAGATGTCGCTGTCTGTGAAGGCCGCCCGCACAAAAGAGCGCACTTGCGCCCTGCCGTGCTGCCGTGCATCGATGTTGTTGGGCGCCCACGGCGGGCGGGCGAAGGGCAAAGCGAAGCTACGCACCAGGGTACCGACTTGGTACCTCTCGACGTGGACCGACAGGGAAAAGGAGAGAATAAAAGTTGCTTGCCTAGTCGGGCAGCTTGCGACCAATCACAGCCCGATCGCATTGGGAGCTTCGACCTGTGCCCACCCACAGAGTCCAATCATGACGCGTACTGACGGGGACCCTTGCGCATTTTGGAAATGACGGAAGCCACACAAACTCTAGCTCTCTGACTTGTGCCGCGCCCCGGCGTCAACGTATGAGCCCAAAGCCCAAGATTTTGACTCATGCATGGCTGTGTGGTCTGTCACATGACTGCATCGTCCAAGGTGAACGAAGGCATCTCGACAACAAGTCGAGGATGGATGGGGCCGTACAAATAAAATCCAAGCCTGCAAATACAGAGAAAGGGAGAGGCATGACCTGAAGTTCGGAGAGAGGCTCGGAAGGCTTTGGATTATCAGCAAGCATGGGTTGTATCGAGACACGTGCATTATTCGAGAGAAAAATGAACACGACGTGCAGAATAGTGTTTGTGGTGCTCTGTTTGTGATGTGTAGGTGATATTAGAGATTTTCCTCGGGCCGTGCCAGAAATTAGGCTCCAACCTTCCCAGTTGCCGGCAGCTGCCGATCCCGGAGCGTCACCTGGGTTCAATTAGGTTGGTACGGTAGGTAATAAACATATTCCACAGTGTGCTTAGATGGGGTCTACAACAGTCTACACTGTACCTAGCTGGGGGTTTACCCAGAAGGGTCCGTGCGGAAAAATGTTCGGCCTTATCACGATAACATTTATCGCTCCGTTGCCTTATCAAACAAGCAAAAAAGTTCCAAGCCAATTGACCACAAGTCTCAGGTCCCATTACAGTCGTCTCAGCGCCGACACTCTACGAATCCTATACAAAAACATCGATTAGTGGCATTATCATATGTGCAGGCAGCTAACTCTCTTTTCCGCTCTCTCTTCTTTTTCCCAGTTGGCCTTCAACAACCATGCCGACCAAGCGGAAAGCACCCACCAAGATTGCGCAGCCGGTTGCGCAACAGAGTGCGAAGAAGCCACTCAAGCCCCAAATCAATGAGTCCGAGACGGCTGTATTGGTTGGTGAGGCCTCAAAGGCGGACGATTGTGGCGCCACGGAAGCTATAATAGAAATCTCGAGCGGTGCGGAGAGTAGCGAGTACGAACTGTCCGACCATGAAGCCGATCATCCAAATGACGACGCAGTGCCGAGAGATCCCAAGTCTACTGCTCAGCGCCCAACAGATGCTGCACCCCCGAAGAAGAGTGACGACACCAGCGCCGACACTCCAATGGCCGAGTCAAATATCCCAAACGACGCCGAATCCGATCAAGAGGCAGCACAACCCACGTTAGGCGAACTGGCTCGCGCGCATGGCACGATAGACGTTCCCACAGCATTAACACCCCAGCCCAACACCGCTGCCACTCAAGGACGCGCTATAGCGCCTGTGAACCATTCGTCACTCGGAACCGTCCTCTCCCAAGCGCTTCGTACCGATGACGCAGATCTCCTCGAATCGTGTCTTCGCGTAGCCAATGGCAACACTATCGACAATACCATCCAAAGGCTTGACTCGACTCTCGCAAGCATCCTCCTTATTAAGCTGGCTTCCAGGATGCACCGGCGGCCTGGGCGAGCAGGCAGCCTCATGACTTGGGTCCAGTCCACCCTCGTCTGCCACGGCGGCGCGTTAGCTGCGCAGCCCGGACTTGCAAAGAGGTTGAGTGAGCTGCAGCGCGTTCTGGACGAGCGCGCAAGGGGCCTGAACTCGCTACTTGCCCTAAAAGGAAAATTGGACCTGATGAACGCGCAGCTCAAGTTGCGCCGACAGCAATGGAACTCTGAAGGTGATGATGACGTGCAGGAGGAAGAAGAAGGAATCATATACGTGGAAGGAGAAGATAGCGATATGGATATGGCTAACGGACTGATGGACCTGGATGACGATGAGCTGCCCGTCACTAATGGCATAAT
The DNA here is from genome assembly GCA_022385595.1 of Xylaria palmicola. Lineage (NCBI taxonomy): Eukaryota > Fungi > Ascomycota > Sordariomycetes > Xylariales > Xylariaceae > Xylaria > Xylaria palmicola. The sequence goes on from MU281395.1 coordinate 57,466, forward strand.
GAATGAGGATTCGGAAGATGACGATCTCCAGAGTGATGTGTCGGAACACGCTGAGGAGCTTGATGTTGAGGAGGATCTCGATGAAGATGAGGTTAATCATGAGGATGTCGAGTCAGAGGAAGAGGATAGTGAGGCCGAGGCGGGCCTCGAACCACCTACCAAGAGGTCAAAACCCTCAAGAGGCAGGTAAGGCTATGAGTAGTGAAGAATGTTGAATAAACCGTTCTAGAAACAGGAACACGATACCCGTCGCATTCATCCGATCCATGGCCCTTTGTGCGGTTGGCGTGTAAATATCGTCACGCTTCTTTCCAGACTTCCACTCCTAAATTGCGCAGCAAGTCTGGTTTGTAAGGATGACAGCACAGTACGAGCAAAGCTAGGCAAAGCTAGGGGCCAACTACCTCACAATAAAGGGCTGACGCTAATGGGTACTATACTACAATCCTTCACTCTGTGCATTCATATTCAGCAACTAGAGGTAATGTGTATTGGCCGCGCTTCCATACCAAGCTCTCAGTCCGGAATTCAACAAATTTCTGATGCGTACTTAGAACGTGGGATCCGGCCATGGCTCGACATCCAAGAGTCACGTAGCCAAGCTTTGCAGATCATGAAGGACTTCAAATGCTTTGTGATACCGTACTCGTAGGCGCAACATGCCTGAGACGTGCTAATTGGGAGGATCATGCCCATAATGATATCGAACATGTACTTACTCGACAGAGTCCTGATTGAGGTAGCGCATAGCAAACCTGCTCGGGCACATATAAGTCCCGGTAGCGCCAGGCAAGCTGCCTCTAAAAACGAAGGCTTTGCCGGCGAAGCGCTGCGTTTTAGATTCGCTGTAAATCGAAGTACCCAAGCACTTCGATACTTAACTTTGTAGTGCCGGGACCCCCTATTGCTAGCCAGATTTAAATAGTACTCCTGCTAGCTTTAAGTGTTAAGCTACACATTTAAACTTAAATATAATATTACTTTTTTAAATTTTACTTTATTTTTTTGATATATGTGTAGTAGTACGGTAAATCGAATAATTAGCTTTTTTTTTTTTCGGGTTTTAAGTTAGTACCTCGTGTTAATACAACTTTAAATGTTATATACTAGGTTTATATACATAAATACCACTATACTGTGTAGCCCGTATATATACCAGCTTTTATTTCCTATTGCAACCTTTATAAGCACACTGTGTTATAATTAGTGCGTGATTAGCACTTATATCGTGCTTTTGTTACCTATTCACTTAGCTTCGGTTGGCTATCTAGATACTTTTCAAGATTTACCTTGTCTTGCCACACTTCGACTATCTGAATATACCAGTTGTACTTGACCTGACTTAGTTCCCACTCTATGACACGCTTCTACTTAAGCTTTTACTAGTTCACTTTATTGTATGCATTGCACCCTCTACGCTTTATCTAGCCGTGTTTGAATCCTCCTGCCATGTACTTAACGACATCATTTGTAGTTACTCAATCTAACCCACTTCTTACATTGTGATAATAGCATTGCTATAATAGCGCTATAACAGCATGTTTGTGAATAACAACAACATTTGATATCTTACAGAATACTGTTTTGAAAACGGCTATGAACTGGCATGTCTTAGCCCTGAAATCCTTTGGTATAAAACCAGCAACGTTTACAGTACCTTAGGTACCGTTATAGGTCCCTGGTACGTACCAAACACGCCCCGCCTGCCGCTCCCCACACCAGGTTCCCGGGACGGCCACTAGTAATTTAGCCTTGGACCCCTGCAGCGCGTCACTCGCGTCTTAAGAAAGGGAAAAAACACCCGAGCCGCTTCATTGTACCGTTGGTGGCATCGACTTTTTGGTGGTTGCGAAGACCCTTGCTCTCTTATTAGCTGATCGGAAACACCCTGTGCAACGCTTGCTTCTCTGCGCCTCTCTTTCAGGCAGGGACACCATGGTGGAATGTCCAGCCTGTACAAAGCAGGTCCAATCCTCCAAAATCAACGATCACCTGGATTCCGGCTGCGAAGCCTTCGTCATCGAAAACCCGCCCGCCTCCTCCTCCTGTGTACCTGCATCTACCTCGACCCAAGCGAATAGCTCTGTGCCAGCCACGCAAAAACGCCCTGCTTCCACTTTTTTCCAGACGCCGTCTACCAAGCGACAAGCGACGTCGAATCATGTCCTTGCTCCCATAGTCAACAGCGCAGCGGGCGCTCCGAAACCTGGCGTTAAACGCTCTTATGACGAGGGTCCTGGACATAACTCTCCCGACGTCTCGTCCGATGCCGATGGCGACGCCGCTACCAGATCGGAGGAGGCGCCCCCTGCGTTGCAGAGTCCGCTTGCGAAGAAGATAAGAACGAAGACAGCCCGTGTTGCGCCGCTTGCCGAGCGCATGCGTCCGGGGAGTCTCGACGAAGTGTTCGGCCAGGAACTCGTCGGCCCAAATGGAATATTGCGCGCCCTCATCGAGACAAACCGTGTGCCCTCGATGATATTATGGGGCGGGTCGGGCACCGGTAAGACAACCATTGCACGCTGTATAGCAAACCAGGCTAGGTCACGCTTCATTGAGATGAACGCCACGAGTTCGGGTGTCGCGGAGTGCAAAAAGTTGTTTGCAGATGCTGCCAATGAGTTGGCGTTGACGGGTCGCAAGACGATAATATTCTGCGATGAGATCCATCGTTTTTCCAAGACACAGCAAGACGTCTTCCTAAAGCCTGTGGAAGCTGGTACCATCACCCTCATCGGCGCGACCACCGAGAATCCTAGTTTCAAAGTCGTCAATGCGCTACTGTCAAGGTGTCGCACCTTCACACTCCAAAAACTCACTACTGCCGACATACAGCAGATCTTGGCGCGAGCACTACAGTCCGAGCTCCCCTCTACAACAACGACATCGCCTTTGCCCATTGACGAAGAGTTTCTAGCATACCTGGCGAACTTTGCAGACGGCGACGGCCGGACAGCCCTCAACCTGCTAGAACTCGCTATATCCATTGCCAATCGGGGAGAGGTGACCAAAGACGACCTGAAAGCCTCCCTCACGAAGACCTTGGTCTACGACCGTGCCGGAGACCAACACTACGACACTATATCTGCTTTCCATAAGGCGGTTCGCGGTTCTGATCCCGATGCCGCGCTATATTATCTGGCGCGCATGCTACAATCAGGCGAAGACCCCCTGTTCATTGCTCGGCGCATGGTAGTTGTTGCGTCCGAGGATGTCGGGCTCGCAGACAACTCGATGTTGACGCTAGCAACGTCAACATACACTGCCACACAGCAGATTGGCATGCCCGAAGCGCGCATCCCGCTAGCCCACTGCGCCGTCGCTCTGTCGCTGGCGCCCAAGAGCACACGGGCATACCGTGGCCTGAACAACGCGTTCGCGGCATTGCGCGAGCCGGGCGTTGCCGCGCTGCCCATCCCCATCCACCTTCGTAACGCGCCAACTCGACTGATGCGCGAGCTCGGATACGGCAAGGAATATAAATATAACCCAAACTATAAAGATGGTAAGGTCAAGCAAGACTACCTACCCGATGACCTGCTAGGCCGCAGCTTTCTCGAGAATCGGGACCTGGGGACGGAGGTTGACCCTGATTTGGCCATGGAGGATGTCTGATCTACTAGCGATTTAGCGTTCTTTTTATTGGTAAACCGGTCGGCTTGATAAGGCCTTGTATATGGATGATAAAGAGGGATAGGAAGTAAGACCGTACAAATCGGCCTTTTTAGCGTATAATGGCCTACGCCTAGCGAGGGGGTAAAAAGCTTCTAGCCGTTGACAACTCTATGTTTAAGCAAATTCCTGAGTTTAACTAGGAACAGGCGAAGAGGAGAGACAATACTCCCATAATCGTACTCTATAATAAAATTTGTTCATAGTACCTCCAGGTAAGGTAGTATCATCCGTCAGCCTCCATTGAGGATGTTGTGAACTGCAAGCGTAACGTTGGGTGGACGGCTAGCAGTTTAAGAACTAAGGAGCGCGTCCAAGCACGGAACACCGTCAATCAGCAATTAACAACCATTCCGACTTACCATAAACGCCTTTTTCACGCGAGTCCCTGACGGCCTGTATCCGGGGCTATACATATTCTTCCCGGTGACCAGCCATAAATTATGCGCTCGCTTGCGTCTGACCAGACTTTTCAGTGTTTTCGGCGCCTTCATCTTTTGGGGTGGGGTGTTCTTGAACTGAGTCCAGATAGTAAAGCTCCAATCCGTATACTAGAGTGGAAGGCCCACCGTTGACCACACCCTTGAAATGTGAAGTGATTAACAAACCTATTTACGCGCGGTGCCTATTGCCCAAAAGACTGACACCGCAAATGCTTCTTATGAGGCCAGACCCGTTGTGGAAAAGCTGAGCATGGATGTAAAGCCAAAGTTTCGCTGCTCTCTCATTTGTATTTAACGAACAAATTAAAATATGACAAGGCTTACCTTCCGCTATGAGATATCAAGCAAACATGTCTAATAGAAAAGAAAGGAAGAGAAGCCCAACTTCGATCAGTATTTGGGATAACGGGGGTTTATTTCATGAGCTGGGTACAAATCCCAAACCTCACTAGTGATGAATCGAATTTTGCGCAGGACAATATGCATCCGAAAAATGTGATGATTCATTGCCTGCTCGGATTCTACACACGCATCTTCGAACAGCTTATACTACGCCAGCAGGCTCCTAAATGCTGACTCGGGTGTTGATCTGTTATTCAGTAATCACACGCGCTATTACAAACAGTCACATCTACCAATTCAGTGATGAGCAGCAGGCTCGCAGTTAGGTGCCCAACCGGGAAGTTCATACCTAAGTCAAGTGTGCCAGTGGACCTTCTATATATGACTCTCATTATGGTGAGCTACGGGGATGGCGAGCAACCGGACTGCATATCCACGATATATATTTTTAGGTCTTAAGGGTGTCTGATAAGCGAATATGAGCGCTACTATCAAGCGGGGCACTGTGGGATGACGATGGCCGAACGCCGCTATGGTGGGAGGCGTCAGGCTACTGATTGCTGCCGAGTGCACTGATCCAACCCGACGAAGATCGCTGTCAGCCGCTGTCCGGTGCCATCATGCAGGGTCTACAAGAAGGATCACGGACCACTTTCTCTTCAAGTATAGTAATTTCTCCCAATCTAAAGGCGGATATAGTGCCAGTGTTGAGGCCATCGCACTGGCTTTGGGGTTTTGAAGTAGGTACTCCTACAAGGCCAGTCCTGGAAGAAACAAAACCATGCATGATTACCGACACAGCCACGCACCGCACCACAAGGCACCTTTTGTCAGTGGCGCTGGAATCAGATAAAATAATTGCTTATATACCTAAGTAGGTAGCTATGGTATGTGTGTTCGTGGAGCGCTAGTTACCCTATTTAGTAGGTAGTCTCATCTCTCTATGATGTGGGCACTTGCATGAAACATTATATAGCATAACTAGATATTGGCGGATGACCTTTTTCATCGACAAACGCTACCCGCATTACTATAAACACGGGCGGCGCCAAAAAAGCTTCTGCAGCTAAGCTTTTGACAGGGGGTCTAGACCACTTTGCGATTTCTGTTCAGTTGACCAGATCTACGGTCCACAAAGTCACTGCCACGGTGTAATGAGCTAGTTGTCGTCGTGTTGTGTTTCGATTGTTTGATTGACGAGGAGTAAGATACGTATGTTAGGTACCTAGGACCAGTAGATAGCTCAGCGGGCAAGTGACACAAAGTTCAATTGGAAAGTTGGCTGGCAATGCAAGCTGTGCCATGAAGCATATTCGAACTCAATTGGCGCGCTTATAGTCTGATGGGCATCAGCTTTAATTATACAGGGTGACTAGGTATTTCTGTTCGTGGCTATACATAAGACTGATGCAGTTCAATCCAGCCATACTTGAGTAGGGGCCCACGGGGACATTACTTATTGTCATCGTACAAACCGCTGATAGCTCTGTCTAGACGCTAATACCGCGTTTTCTTGTTTTTGTTTTTTTACAGAGAGAATCCAAACGCGGGAAAAAGCAGTGTCCCGAAGCCAATCTGATCCGCCGAACGCCACCCGATGCATGAGTAAATATTTCTAGAGTCATCATGTCGTAAAACACGAGGGGGTATCCGGTCACACCATGAACGATTCGCCGCAGCCGCATTCCTCCTTGATATTCGGGTTTCGGAATATGAACCGCTGGTTGAGCTTGTCCTCGACCCAGTCCATCTCGCTCCCTATGATGCTGAAGAGCGCCTTGCTGTCGATGACCACTTTGACGCCGTCCTGTTCCACCTCCTCGTCAAATGCGCCGGGCTTGTCGACGTACTGCAGGTCGTATGCGAGGCCGCTGCAGCCCCTGTTCCGCACGCCAACCTTGATCAGCTTTGGCTCTGGCTGATCTAATAATAGGCGTAGGTGGTCGACGGCCGCAGGGGTAAGTTTGAGTGCAGCCTTGCGCGGCCGGAACTTGCGCTTAGGCGGGATGGGCTTGGACTTCTGCGCCTCTTGTTCTGATTCCACCTCTGGCCGTAGTGCGGTCTTTGGCTGAGCGGGCGGCCGCGTTTCATGCACTTGTGGTATGGGGCTTGCGATGGAGGTCTCGGATATCGGCTCGTTGCGAGGTGAGGATGGTGGCGTTGAAGGTAGAGAGTATGATTGGAAGGGCAGAGGCGCCTGCTGCTTTGCCCAGGATTGCGTCTGCGAAAAGCGCCGCAGGACATGTAGGTGCTGTCGCGCGGGCAGTGCCGGGGGGGTGTTGAGGCAGTTGAGGCAGTTGAGCAGAGCGCTGGGCGCCCGTTTGAGGGCCGTCCTCGGCGGACTCATTGTGCGAGGTAGAAGCCGAGGTTACCTGGAATCGTAGGTCTGTCGCATGGGACGGGGAGAAGCCGTAAATGGCGCGCGAGACGATGTGCCGTAGGTTGGAGGCCAGAATAACAGTATGGAACGGCGTTAATGGTATTTAGGTGCTGGTTGTACAATTGTGTGCCTAGGACGGCGGCACCTGATACTCGAAGTTGTTGGTAGCTGATGGCAAAAATGGCCCGATGTTGCTTTCAAAGCCGGCATGTCTTATGACATCGAGCCGCGAGGATTTCCCGGTTCTGGCCGACGACCAATCAGAGCTGCGTTATTGGTCAACTGTTGCTGAGTTAGGGTATCCCTACAGCCAGCGCCGCTATCGGTACCTACAGGTACTTACCTAAGGTAAGTACCTAACATGTTGAATGTCTTGTGCGTACAGTGTGTGCAGACAGTATCTTACATTCAGACACAGTATCAGCACAGCTGGCTGCTGCCCTGACATGGAGCCTCTGTCCTGTCCAGGATGCAGGTACACTGATAAGACACATCACCGTTGCTCAGCTGCGCGTTATCGCAACAATAACTACCTAGGTAAGGTAAGTAGGTACCAAACCTTCTTACTCCTTCAATTGATGCGCCGCACCGAGCATGACCGGGCTCACTGGGTAGAAAGCAGACCACAGACCATGACAGGCTGAGCGGGCTGGACCGTCGATACAACATCAGTCTCCCCGGTGCTATGACCATCTCGGACTCGGTCGCTTCCACGCTCGCATGATTATGGAAGCCTCCCCGTTGACGCAACAGGCACGGCCTGAGATATTCCAACAGAAGATCGTCAAGCTATACGAGGCTTTGTTCCAGGTTCGGAAGCTTACTCTCCCCACGAGCTAGTAGAGACGCGCGAAAGCTGACGCTGCAGTTCCAAGGTACGTTTGGCTCGCCGTTCTGATGCACCACCCCCAGTCCACCGTTACGGTGCTAACCGCGTCCCTGTCCGCCATTAGGATGATGTCGTTGATGCCGAAACCGACAAGTCCGAAGGCTTCTGGCGCGAGTTCTTCCTCTTGAAGCCCAACCGAGCGTCGTTGTTGAACATACTGGATCAGTTTGGATCCGACGATCTGATACACCTCCAGCCCCAGACTCGGCAACTCTTCCTGCGCGCAGTGGCATATTTGAAGACAGGAAACGACACATCGTGCTTGCATGCGCTGGAGGTGAGACCTCGATGACAAAACCCGTCGAGATATCCCCATCCTAATCGGTTTCGCACAGACCCTGACGACCTTCTTCTCTGCGGTTCTGCCCAAGAAATACACGAATCCAAGCTCGGATATAATCGGGCTTCTGGCCGGGCTCGACCACGTTGACACGGTTTTCACCGACTTTGTCGGCGCGCTAGACGGCATCATTCGTAATGGACCAACACGTACGTTTTTCCGCCATAGCCTCGTATTCTGCCAATCATTAATGTGGTGGTTGCATAGTCGAGATTCGGCAACGGGCCATTGAGGTCGTGCTATCTATCACGTCCGGTGCTTACCAAACCAGCCTCCTGACGTACTTTATCCAGAGAGATCTATTCCCCGCTATAATGAAGGTGAGAGTTAGCCCTGCGCACGGCTCGTACATACATACCGCTTACGCAAATACAGTTCATTCAAGACTCGGACTCGCCGGACAGGGTTCTTGAGCCCTTCACCTTACTTGGACTTCTCGCAAATTACAACAAATTCGAGTTCCAGAACCCGTATCAGCTCCGCCTGAATGACTTTGTCAATGAGGCCACCATAAAAAAGATAGTTAGATGCATTGGACAGACCTGCAAAAACTTGAGAGGTCAATACCTTGATATTCTGGAGGACTTGCCAGAGGGCTGGTCCCTGTCGCACACTCTGAGCATGATGGGGTTGGGTAAGATTACGCCGGGTTCCAAAGCGAACCCAAAGCCGAATCATGATCCAGAGGCAGCGAAGCAGATGTTTGCTAAACTGTAAGCTATTGGTATCCCGATTTATCGCTATGACTAATCTCTAGCAGGCCCGGGGAAGAAGCATCTGTGTTACTTGGCACATATGACTTCAGTCATGCCAATAAACTCTTTTGCTTCAATTTGGTCACACTATCCGCCGAGAAAGGCGAAGAGCAACCCATTTCAGGCTTGTTGTCTCTGACGTCTTACCTACTTCAACATGCGTTCCTCTCAAATAGGGCTACGAACTATGCGCATCTCAGTCTCATGGTATTTCGCTTGCTTATCGAGGATCAATTGTTATGCAAGCGAATTTGTAGTGAAGAGAGTAAAGTTGCGGTTCGACTGTGCCGACAACGGCAACCATATCTCCCTATTGTCAAAGGCGAACGTATCCTCGCTACTAGTGTATTAGATACTATGGTTGACGGCATCAACCATAACCTTCGCAGGAGGTTAGACGTGAGCCTTTATACACTCTGCGTTGGCATCACACTACGAGTCATATCCTATCTTTCACGTTCACGAACCCGTATCCAGTACCATTGGTCCGAGTTGTTCCGCTGCCTTCTGGCGCTTATCCGATTTCTGACGACGTACGCCTCCGATATAAAGAACCTGGCGCATTTTGAGACCTTGCTGGATCTCGTCGCCAATCTCCTAGCCCTATCTCTCTCTGCTGGCGAGGCTTTCCTTCCGACCCCAGCGGCCTACGACGACTTGTTCTACAAGGTAGTCGAAAGTGGTGAGGTTCTGGTAAAGTTCCGCGATACATATAACCTATCAAAACGGCCGTCGAACTCAATAGATACACTCATTAATGTCACGACACACTACCAGTCTCTGCTCGATTCTGGCGGTTCGAAAAAGAACCTCACAAGTACACAGGTAGCAGAAGTAATCAAGCAAGGCTATGAAACATTAAGTATCCAGACGAAGGAAGGTCTAGATGGATGGGAAAGATATCGCGAAGCTGACGACAGAACCCTACTGAAGAAGATGGCTAGGGCCACAGTTATGGACGTTAAGGTAACCGTACAGGTCTAGGAAAGAACAATATCCTTAACATTGTTTACGACGAATACTATTTAGAAGACGCCGCGTCGACTGTCAATCTTAATGAAACTTATCGAGGTCTTTATCGCTCGTCTCAACCAATTTTTTAGCAAGCCATTTCTACTACCTGGGGAGGTCCAAACCCCTGGAGACTCGTCGATCAGTATGTACTACCGTACTCGACCAATTTGGGATATCTTGGGTTGCCGGAAAGACACCCCCCGGATAAAACTGAGGACACGTCTGCAATCAAATACGCCTGATCGCAACACCATCAAAGGACTTGCTCTCGATGCATCATTGCGTTCCGCAAATAGTGACACTCGTGCCAACGTTTGTGGATGAGTGAGGCGTGCCGTGCTAACCCCGACGTTCATATTCGCTCGACTCGACACCAAGATCTTTCGCTTGCCCCACGGCCGACATGTCTCCCCTGTCCCGCCCGCCAAGTATCTCCGCTGTCGCCAAGATCGCCGTGCTCGCTTTCCTTTCCCCTTGGCTATGGGGCTTCGTATCTCACATTTTCTCACCGTACCTACCACACGCTCTTCGCCCATCGGCTGCTAGCGATGCATCGTCTTATCCGGAACATGAATGCCGACCTCACCATTATTCAACGGAGCTTGTTTCTCTCGACCCGCTCCTAATTTACATCGAAAACTTTCTTCGTCCATCCGAGATCACAGAGCTTCTCGAGGCTGGCGAGAGTGCCTTTTCGCCTTCGACAGTATTCAAGAATGGCCGACTGACAGGAACGCCTGACCGAACCTCATCGTCGGCGGGTTTACCGCGCGACAACCCGACCGTAGACTGCGTACTATCGCGTGCCGAGGGCTTCATGGGAAACATGTTTGATCCGAGCAAGGATGACATTGGGCCTCCTCAACTCGTACGGTATACCGTGGGGCAGCTCTTCAACAAACATCATGACTGGTACGACACCCCTCAGTTAACGCGCAAAGGAATGCGCGGTCACGGGAGAACATGGAACCGCATGGCGAGTTTCTTTGCTATTCTTGAGGACCACTGTAAAGGCGGAGAGACATGGTTCCCATACATCGATAACACGCATTCTCGGAGAGACGATGTCCATCACCTCTGGCGAGCACATGAAGACGGCGGACTCGCCTTTAAACCCGTTGCGGGGAATGCGCTCTTCTGGGTTAACCTACATGCCAACGGGACTGGAGACAACCGAAGCATTCACGCAGGGTTGCCAGTCACGGATGGGATAAAGACGGCTATGAATATTTGGCCGAGGAGGTTTTATGACTAGGGCGGATTTTAGAGAGCGGGCTTTTATTACGTAGTTGCTTGCCATTTCCAGCTTCGACCCCGGGTTAAGGTTCTGGAATACCTAAACGATTGTTCATTCGTAGTGGGTGCTGGCCATTCATGTCGATAAGGCCGAGCTTTCAGGCTTTTTTTTTGTGCTTTCGTATGGGCTCCGACCATACCAACATCTATCAGAGCTATTATTCCAGTTAGGCTTGGTCCCAAATCATAATACTACATGGCAAATTGATATCAGATCAGCCCGGTTAGATACATCATGTGCTTCTTCGCTATCAAGGGGTTTGTTATCACAGCTTATGCAATACGAGACTCAAACAAATATGGCGGGTACCTTTACGTAGGTACTTTGGCTCAGGGTACCCCAGTGCCGTCCATATCTGAAGCAAGGTTTAATTTCTGCTTCATGCTGGCTTGGAGCTAAATATCGTTGAAGAGAGCTACCACCCGCCGAGATACAATATGCACGCAACGCGTCCAAAGATAGATTTTTCTTTCAAAGCTTCGGGGTAAGATTTGTCACGTTGTGCCCAAGTTGGTTCGCCGGAGCTTCACAGGGATAACAATGGTACTGGACTGGAGAGGACGAAGCATCTTCTCTCTTCATTCACCTAGTATAACCACTGCATGATAATGGCAGATGAAGTTGATACAGGGCCTACTGACTAACTCTATAGCACCCAAATACGTACTGACTGGCCATAACATTCCAGCGCCAGGGCCAAAGAAAGAACTGGCTAACGTTATCATTTGATGCTTATATCTGCATTTGAGTTTTTTTCCCTGTGGCTCATCATGTACCGTATTGTTGGAATTGGCATCCCTAATTCCATTGCCCCGGGGAAGCAGTGGGGCTTGCTCAAGTTCTTCGTGAGAATATCACGAGAAGGGCCAAAGTTGCTTCTCAAGGTGGCACTTGGCGTCGTGCTCTTCGTCTCGATTACTTTACTTGGGACTTCACTGCGGATATTGGGGACGACGTTCGACCTCGGACATTTCACTACCACCGACTCCGTTGCGAGTGAAAATTTGACTGAAATCATCATCAGCCCCAGTGATGGGTTGAGAATGGTGGTTTTTGGGGGAGGCGATATCGCCACGCCACCCCACGACCAGGGACAGGCATGGACCAAGATCATGTGTCAAAAGGTAGCTTCCTACCATGTCTCACTTCCTAATCCGAGGATCTAACAATGTTCCAGCTGGGTTGTGATACGTACGTATCTTTTGTCCCGGAGGCGGACGACCTTGGCGGTGCTGTGGTATCAACTCCACTTCTCGAAGCAGCATACAACCGTTTGTCTGCATTATACGTAGCCAAAGACAACTCAATTGAACTCGATTACTCCTGGATCAAGGAGCAGTACGTGAAGCCCTATCGACACGACTTAGCGGCCCAGGTCGATGATTTTCTCTTGTCCTCTCGAGCACGAGGAGGCGCCACCGAATCGCTTTGGGTCTTCAATGTTGGGTATTGGGATATCTGGTACCTTGCTGCCCTGCCGCTTAAGCTTGCCACCGAGGTTATCGATTCCGACATTCTGGATTTGTTCTTTCAGATTGAAAGACTCTACCAGGCAGTACAGGGTCAAGAATCAATCGCCTTTCCAGACGCTGATTTCGGCCCGGGCAATCCTAGTCATATAAGACCAGAGGATGGATCTGGCGAAACCACCCGAATACCTTTCCGCATATTCCTCACGCGGCTCTTTGACATATCGCTGTCACCAGGCTTCCGCAACACGCGCCCGTGCCCCCCGAGCCCGCATCTGCGCTCCACTCAACTGCGCAACGCGGCATACCTGACGAAATATTGGAATGTCGCACTTGGGGTAGCCGCGGACGATTGGCTCGCTACGCCAGATCCGGAATACTGGTCCACTGCCGATACAATGAACATCGAAGTAGTCGAAGCCCTCGCCGGCAAGCGACCGCTACAAGTGGAGGAGCCCGAGCGGGGGAGCAAGGCAGGGAAGTATCATCGCGATCAGGACAACAGGAAACAACAGGGTAACATGATCTCGCTCCCACGGCGCAAGATCGCCTCCTACGCTACGGCCGACTACCTCCGGGAACTAATGATCGACCGCCAACTGCGGAACGCCGACCTCGTCGACCACAACGGGCTGGGCGCGCGACCGCCCAAGGACGGATTTCTAGACGTCTCTATGCCATGTACATTTAGAATTACGGCGGGCGATGTGTTCGAACACGAAGAAGGCGTCCCTGTGGGGGACAAGACGGTCGTGTGCCGGGATCCCGACAATTACCTCTTCTATACGGGGTTCACTGTCGGCAGGCGCGCGATCTACGAAGTTGGAGTGCGCGCTGCCAGATCGTTCTTAGATCAGGTGGAGGCCACCTCGGCATGGAGAGAGAAGGCGATGATGCAGGAGGAGAGCATACGGAAAGACAAGGGACCCGATCGCACAGCGTAGGCTTGGGGGTTTGCACTTAATGTGTTCTGGCCAACTGTCTTACATATGCCTTCAGCATATCGGGGACCTAATCGCCTCGGCTCTTAGGGAGATCGATGAAATTATCTGCATTTTCACTTTTAATACTCAGGACTGTCGACTAAATAGACTCTGCTTTCTAAGATATACCACTTAAGGGAAACAATATAGGCCGCCATTATGATGTTTGTAATCCGACATACCGGAATGGTGAAGAATCCCCTCTGCGAGTGACATGAGATGTCATATGAAAGGCACCCAGGGCATTAACCCGTGATATCTGAAAACAACCGCCTCCTTGGTACCTAGTGGACTCCAGCAGAGAAACAAATATTGGTGTATCAGCTTCGTAGAACGTGAATAATGGACTCTTCGAAGTCAAGTCGTTGACGTCTCTAGTCAGAGCCTCTGCTTCAACACCACGAAGCGCAGTCCAGATCGTTAAAGATCCGATGTCTCATGCTCAATGGGATCTGTAAACTGCTAGGATCCTCGACCAGTGCATACCTTCAATACCAAAATAATCTTAACCTTGACTGGTAAGTCGCCATTGCCCTATATTCCGCTATTCCATACCGTGGAAAGAGTTGGGGCTTACGTATTCCGGGAGACGAGGAAGAAAGCTTGGGATTTCGTCACAAGATGTTGGCAAGGTTTCCAAGCACTCGGCTTCGTTCCTTCTCGGCCGTTGACCTATCCTTCCTTGCCGTGTGGGTATCGCCATCGCTTATTGCCACTTGTTTTTATCTTCCCTCGACGCTGGCAACTACCGCGTCAGCGGGAGGGTAAAGGCCATCAGACCACGCCACGTCCCGAACCGGCTCATCTCGAAATCCCATCATCTAATTCATATCGTCAATCGTTTACCAACAGTTCTTGTAGTGCATATTGTAAAGGCCTTGATATACACAGAAACCTCGACTTCGAGTTCCAAGACGTCAAATAGTCAAGTGAAAACCTGTCCCTCCCGGGGGCCTCGGACGAAACAGAGAGTCTCTCCTTTAGAGGCTAGACAGACCCGAGCGCAGTCTATACACTTTCGCCCTATTCAGTGTAAGGCTTGGCGCACTCGTCATGTATGTATGACATTGCTAACAATGCATACGACGAGAACAAGCTTCCGAGATGTTCTGGAGCCGGTTCTCTTGGAGGGTGGCCCGATGGAATTTCCCGGTCGCCCGAATCCTTCAGATACATAGTGACTGCCAAGAGGTTTATGCCAACGTAATCCTGCGCGCAGAGGAATGCTCGACGCCAGAAAGATGTGTTGCGCTTTTCCTCAAAGGGCCCGAGGGAGCAAGCCGTCCAGGCACACCGAGATGGCATCTCCGACTTCCCATGCCGCCATCACCAGAAGAGCCGGGCAAGTAGCACTTACCCGGCGGACGAATCTACCCCGACAACTGGACTGTACTCGACAGGCTCGCCTCTATGATCGAACACGAGCTGTGGGTGCCTACACCTACTACGTTCTTGCAGTCGCCTAGACGTGCTGACCAGGGGACACAGAGGTATAGAGATCTTCAAATTCACAAAACTCGTTCATCGTGAAACCCGCGATGTTCACGACGAAGCTAGAGGCGCACCGACGAAAATCCTCATCCTGACGTTCGCAGCCGAGCACGAGGAGGCAAAGCGCAAAGACACGTCAACTTGGGGTACCCATAACTGGATAGGTGGCTCGTTCTTGAAGAACTACGATTTTGTAATGGCACCCAACGAGAGCCAGGAAGCGCGCGAAAATATCATCAAGCATATGAGAAGTCCGCTTCGAGGACATGAGGGTGACCTCTAGCGGGAGATCTTAGCCGTACCTGGTCTCATGAAGCAGACTGTCTTGCCGTTTGTGTAAGCTGCTCACGGTCGGCGACAGTGGTATGACCGATAGCGATTCTAGGAAGCTCTTACGCCTTGTTTTATTAGCCTCGTTTTCTTAGCCTTGTCTTCTTTCTCTTCTTCTTTGCTCTTCACAGCAGAATTTCGAGCGGATCAAATGAGTATACATGAGAGCTGTTGATAGCGGGAGCAATTATTCAATACACTGTCTTGAGAATTCATTATAATAATGGAACAGGTGTGCTGTATCTGTTGCGCCTCGAAGAGAAAAGAAACAACAAACAACCTAGCTTGCAAGACTTCTACTGTCTAAGCTCGTGCGGAGTGAGGCCAGCAAATCAGCGCGACCATTGGAAATTTGAGCATCTGAACATTCTGTCGAGAGATATTAGTTATGCATTTGTTCGTGATATATTCTGTGACCAAACCCGCTGGGACGTCTGTGTTCTTGGTCCTTGCCCGGGGGATGGTGCGCTGGAACACTGTCCACTGTTCCTCTCGGGTAGGCACTACTTAGAGGTAAGCAAGTACCTAACTTACAGTACCTACAGGCTGTACCTACCTGTAGGTACCACCTTGGGTAGGTGCCAGCCTCCACGCAGAGAGCAGAGACGCCTCGAGACACCCCAACCATGCATCCTGTATGCACGAACCTCCATTGCTCTTCATCTCTCTTCATCGCCCATCTCTTCTGCCTCGCACATTCCAATCGGCTTAGGGTTTCTTTTCCTTGCACATGAGGTTCCTGCGTCAATTTCTCCCTGCCTTTCTCTTTCTTCCTTCGGACGCACCCCATTAGCGCCTTGTCCGCCATTGCTGCATGGTGGCCCCAAAGCTGGGAGGCCAGCCAGCTCTGTATCAAGCATCAGGCAGTGATATCTGTTCTTCGCCTTCCCCCTCAATCTGCCTTCCCCTGCTCTCCCGTGCTCAATAAGTGCACCATGCCGAAACATCTCACTGACCAGGAGATTGGCGACGCTACCAACCAGCTGGCCGCGTTCCACGCGAGGAGTGCCGAAGAGAACTTCTTACAGCGTTACGCCGATCTTCTGGTTAGCTACCAACAACTAAAGAGTGACTTTGAAGAGGAAAAGGTCAACAGGGAGCGTTACAAACAACTGGCACGAACTCGGGAGCGAAACCCCTTCGTCTTAGTTCTTGTTGATGGAGACGGGTATATATTCAGCGATGAATTTCTTCAACAGGGTGCAGACGGAGGCTCGCAGGCCGCCCTGCAACTGAACAACATGGTGAAGAAAAGCCTCCGCAAGAAAAACCTGGAGAACTGCGACATAGTGGTTCGAATCTACGCCAACATTGCCAGCCTATCCAAAACACTTTCCAAGCATGGACTTGCCACCCCCGACAAGCGCTCTCTCGGCCCCTTTCTCGCCAACTTCAACCGATCCTACAGCCTTATGGACTTTGTGGATGCGGGTGAGCTGAAAGAGGGTGCCGATTTCAAGATACGAGCTCTATTAGATCTCTATGCTGAGAACGCGCAGTGCAAACACATCTATTTTGCCGCCTGTCATGATATCGGCTACTGCGCCCCCTTGACCAAGTTCAGGGGGAACCAGAGCAGATTTACGCTTATACAATCACCGGGGGTCACCTTTCACAATCAGTTTCTGCAGCTAGAACTTGGGATTGAAGGGCTACCTGGCGTCTTCCGTACAAAGCCCCTTGATGTACAACCCCATCACACGAGGCTAAATTCAAGCACTGACTCAGTCAAGATGCTCACCTCGGCTAGCCATATCGGCTCGCCTGCTACGACAGAAAACAACCACAGGGGTATCAGTTCTTCCAATGTCCAAAAGATATGCCATTTCTACCAAACTGGCAAGTGTCGGTTCGGAGGAGAATGCAGAAACGTCCACATCGATGCCACGACTCCGACCAATCCAACTAAGCCTCTCTACGCCTCACAGACTAGTCATCGTAGTATTATCAACGTAAATTCCTGGCGTGCAAAGTCATCTGTCCAAGAATCTGACAGCGCAGAATCCGGGATGGTATCGCCAAGAAGCGAGCCCCAATATCAGCTACCAAAGAAGAGCGATATACCAGCCGGCCATGTGGCCGTGAATAGGAATTCAGAACGCCTAGACCCCTACATGGCACCCCCTAGCCTAACAGCTTCTTCTAGGCTTAGAGAACTATCCGGTATTACCAAGTTTTGCAACAACAAACAACTCAAAAAAGTGTGCCTTAATGAGAACTGCGAGTACGAACACAAGCCACTGCCAGAAGACTTACTTCCCGCCCTGGAGTGGCTATCACGTTCACTACCCTGTTCAAAGCGGGGCTCCTGTAGGACCAGTTCATGTGTTCTCGGCCATATCTGCCAGAACATGGAGTGTCACTACCGCGGTGGCAAGACTAAGTGCAAGTTGTCGGCATATGCGCACGAAGTAGAATTCGCTTTAGATCTCTACGTCCCTGATCAAAATCATCTTGATACGACCGACATAACCAACACGGTTGGCAGCTCTCCAACCACCGCAGCCTCCCACTTGAGTGGTCATGTGAATCAAGTCCCTGATGGCAACCCTTGGGACTTTTCCTAGTTCGACACAGCCGCAGAACGTGGGAGGAGCTACGGAGAATCTTGGAAGTTAGAGGATGCCAGCTTATCAACTGTTGAATCGCCACTTTGCTTTCGGTGAAGATATAACCTCTTTCTGCCGCAAGGAGGCCCTGGTATGCTAGCGAATAAATATTCGCCAAATCATTATAGTTACCCTCTTCCGAGAAAATAATAATAAGAATCATAGCTTCCACGCCGCAGAATCAAGAAAATGTTATACAAGATAACGGAACGATATCAATTAGCTCCGAAAGAATATACCTATGCCAGGACAAAAGGGTGGAGAGAATCGCATGGCGATAAATGAATATGGCCAGGGATCAAAGAGGAAAAGGAATATCCCAAAAAAATATTAGTGCGAGGCTTTCGCAATAGTCTTTTCAGAGAACTTACGAGCTAATATACTTCTTTAACCCGTTTATCTCATCTCTAGCTTCAATTTTCGAATGGATGGCGGCAAGAAAAGACAATACGCCAGTAGGAGAATGCGCATAAAAGCGCCATGTGTAGGCCTAGTGTAGTACCGGGCATGCCATCACCCTGCCATTACCATCTATCACGACCAGTAGATAACTTGTACCTCGCGGTCTGGTTCTTGCGGCTTCTCTACCCACATCAAGATTTCGACTCCCAACGGCGAAGCGAACTTTATAGGGGTCAGGGCAGTACCCTGGGTACTTGGTAGTTATACAAAGTTAAGCAATATAGAACGCATCACCAAGCGAGTCTAGCTCGGCTTGGCATCTTCCCATTGATCAGCGATCAATAGGCCTCGTGGCCCAATGGCAAGGCGTCTGACTACGATGAATAAGTGTAATCAGGAGATTCTGGGTTCGACCCCCAGCGAGGTCAAAGCAGTCAATTCGAAATCAATTCGTTTCATTTTTTCTTCATCTGGCTCCGATTTTTTAATTGCCTTTTCTCTCCCTCTTTTACTTAAATCACACCTTAGGTACCAAACACAGGAGGAGGCCTTTGAAGCCCTCTTCCATCTACTCCAAATTCGACGAGGCCTCTTCCACCCTATCGAACCAGATAAATCCATCGAGCTCAGGCTCAAGCTCCAACCCCATCTTGATGGCCCTATCATTCTCAAACATGAATCTCGCCGCGACAAGGTCATCGTCGCTGTCCTGGAAGAGTCTCAGATGAGCTATGTATTCAGTCTGCTCACGAATGTGGTTGAAAACCAGCCCGAACCCACCTGCCGACCGATCAGTAGCATCGACAGAGAGCTTATCACCCTTGATGCCGACGGTCATCCCCTTGTAGCCCGGGTTCCAGTACTCGCCCACGTACGCGCCCAGCGGCATCTTCTGCGGTTCCCGCTCGCCGCCCAGGACGCGCCGCATCTCCTCTATCCTGGGATTGTGCTTGTATTTCAGGTTGCTATCCGATATCACCTTGCCCCAACCCGGCCGTTCGGGCACGGGGACCCCCAGGGCCTCATCGATGAGCTCCCGCGACAGGATCGTGGCCGCGTCGTCGGCGTCGCCCGCGTTCCCGAAGATGGCACAGCCGAGCTTGAGGCCCGGCACGAAGAAGTGCCGGCTCCCGAAGCCGGACACGCTGCCGTCGTGGCCGACCACGAGGTGCCCGCGGTAGTAGAAGATCTCCAACCCCGTCGCGTACATCTCCGGCGAGGTGAGCGGTTCTCCGTCGTCGCCGTCGGGGGACGGGATGCTCCGCATCCGGGTGAGTCCCTTGTAGACCTCGTCGTCGATGGGGTGTTCCCGGTTCATCATGGCCCGCACCCACTTGATGTAGTCGTTCACGCTCGTGATGATGGAGCCGGCGCCCTGGCCTTCTGGGCAGTTCTGGGCCTCGAAGCCGGTGTAGCGCTCGCCCTCCTCGTCCCACTCGTAGCCGGTCGCGATGCGGTCGGCCAGGCCGAAGGTCTTGGCCCGTGTCGGCTGGAGGTGAGTCGAGGCCATTCCCAGGGGCCCAAAGAAGTGTTCTTGGAGGAAGTCGGCGAAGGCGAGTCCGCTCTTCTGCTCGACCAGGTACGTCGCCACCGTGTACATTATGTTGTTGTACATGTACTTTGTCCGGAGCGGCGCGGTGACTGCCAGGTTTCGTACGTTCCTCGTGACTGATCGCGCGTCGTCTGGCCGTGCCGCCAGCTGACCCAGATATGAATCGTCGTGTCTGTGTAGTTATTAGTTGTGAAAACTAACCCGAGCGCGTCCCTGAAGGCACATACCGTGGCAGCCCGGTCCTATGGCTGAGAACATCCTCGACAGTGACCCCTTCCGTGTACCCCGAGCCCGACATGACAAAGTCCCCGGGCAGGAGCTTAGACATGACCGCCTCGTACTGCACGTCGGGATACTTGTCATTGTCACGGATAAGTAACCCCACCGATGCTGCCGTCATCGACTTTGAACTGGACGCGATGTCGAAGAGGGTGTCCGCGGTGCATGGTTTCGGCGGATCGAGCGATGCTAGCCCGTACCCTGCGGAGAACGTCCGCTCGCCCTCTATGACTGCGACAGCTAGGCCGGGCACATGACGCTCCCTCATGAGCTCCTCGACGCGCGAGGAAAATTTCGGAGAGTGAAGATAATCCATTTCTTGGTGATCAATTATGATTAAATCGTGTACAGGTCGGTCGCCTTTGTGATTGGAGTTGCCTTGGAATGGGGGCTATCGGGTAGGTCAGATCTAATAAAACCTACCTCTGCGTGCGCTTATATATTCGCACGAACCATGGAGCAGTTTTCGCTCGAAAGGTCTTCTTGAGTAAGATTCGTGTTCTTGACATCTTCACCAAGTGAGTCACCGGCGAGGATGCTGCGCGTCAGATCGACATTGGCCGCATCAACCATGCCATGACGTTAGGCAGAAGAGTCAGAAGCCCACATCTCCAATCAGACATCCTCATGGGCGCAGAAACTAAACATGGCGCGCGCTATCCAGCTGGTATGTCGGAATACAACCGCGTAGACCTCTAGACTGGAAGACAGTCTCGCGTAGGACTCAAAGCGGGATGGCATGTGGCGGCAGGTTTCGTTTGGGACCGGATGCCGCTCAGCCACGGCTCGCGTAAGATGCCACAAGCATCAACTGCCCATTGGATGGGGTTACGACTGACACATACGCTGCTTGAGAGAAGTTTCTGCGGTTGACTCGACTTACTTTGTTCACCGTATTCTGTTCCCGATCCGTTTCTATGACGTAATCGGATTTCTGCAGCGCGGGCTCTGTTTGGCCTGATAGCTTGCGCTTCGCATGTCTTCGTCGAGGTCGAGTTGCTTCGTTTGGAAGCGGATGCAGATGGGACAGGCACTGCCCCAAAGCGGTAGGTTAGAGGCTTAGAGCCCGGCACAGCACTCGGAGCCGGAATTGGAGACTTGTGGTTTCTCGGGGGTTTCCCCTCCGAGGTGAGCACCGGTCACACATCAACTAAATCTATAGTGCAAGTAGCGATAGCTTTCATCCGAACTGCCATTGCAATTGCGCGCCAACAGCCTGCGCGAGAGAAGCGCTAGAAAATTGGGGTTCGGGATTGTAACGGTCATTCTGGACAGAAGAAAACTTATACGCACCGTGATGTCAAGAGGTATCTATCTACATCGCAGGTAGTGCGGGGTTGCGCTCGACTGCAGGTAGGTAGGTACCTTAAGTGCCTGCAAGAGGTGCCTGTGCAACCCCGTTCCGTACCTCTCTAGTTACCTAGGTAAGTACTTAGGTAGTAGTTAGGCAGCTGGAATCCGTAAGTCCAGGAGCATTGACCGGCCTTACTGGTGCGACTGAATGAGCGCGAGCAAGTACTTCGGTGGTATATACTGCTTTCCGACGTAGAGCCCGCCGAGGTTGGCCGCTGACATCCCTAGCGGCCCCGTAGCATGGCGACTTCAGTGAAGTAAGTAGCTGCACGTCTCTAGCAACCGGCCTCGCTCGTAAGTTACGACGAGAAGTGCCTGCAATAAAGGTGACCCAGCGACGAGAAGTCGAAGAGTGGCGGCAATCCCGCTCCCCCCCCCCCCCCCCCCAGTCGAAGGTTCCTCCTTGGGCCTTGGAGTATCCAAGTAGAGCCTCCCGCGTCGCCGCTCCACGACTGCCCCTCTTCGTACACCTAACCTGTCTTACCTCAGGCAGATCGAAAAAAGCTACAAGCTACCCTTTCGTTCTCTGACCGTCTCGCGTCTTGTTGTTAGCCACCCATCAAATTGGGCACAATGGCTCGTTCACGGCATGATCTGAGCCATGGATGGCAATTTCGGGAGGACGACGGTACTTCTCCTGGCCATCCCTGGCTTCCAGTACCGAGAGTTCCTAGTCAGGTTCATATGGATCTCCTGGCAAATAGCAAGTACGATAATGCTCTGTCTCCCGCAAAATTGCCCGGCATAAGTCCCTAGTTCTCTCATACTGCTACAGAATACGGGATCCTTTCTTAGACCTCAACGAGCTCGAAGTTCGCTCACTGGCGGAAAAGAGATGGGCATACAGAACCCGATTCCCTAATCCCGGAGAGCCGTCATCCGAGGCGTCAACTATCACGGATTTTGTTTTTGAAGGCCTCGACACCTTTGCAACAGTCTTGTTGAACGGCGCCGAGATCTTGAAATCCGACAACATGTTCATCTCTCACCGCATTGATGTCACAAGCCTGCTGAAGGACACGAATGAACTGGAGATCCATTTCGACTCAGCTATGCTTCGTGGGAGACAACAAGTCGAGGAGCACTCCCACGAACATACTTTCTACGTAAGGCAAACAGAGGTCAGTCGGGTACCTGTGAGAAAGGCCCAGTGTGAGTGGTTTCGAAGCCGTTTATTCCTGGTATCTCGACCCGGACAGAGTCACGTCCCACTTCCCGACAGACGCCCTACTCTATGCGGACCTTATGCAAATGGCTGACTATGATACTTACAGATCACTGGGGTTGGGATTGGGGTCCCATATTGATTACGGCTGGTCCTTGGAAACCTGTCTACATTGAGCAGTACGTTGCTAAAGTAGAGGATGTTTGGGCCGAGTGTGAAGTCAGCACAGACCTGAAGACTTGCTCTGGTCGCATTATCGCCAGGGTGTCTGATGCAGCCGGAAAATCAGTAAAACTATCATTGGCATTGGCTAACTCGGTTGTCTTTGAGAGCGAATGCATAGTCGATTCAAGTGGGATTGCAGAAGCACCTTTCGCTATCACGAACCCAGAACTTTGGTATCCCCTCACGCACGGAATGCAAACTCGATATGAGTTAAAGGCGACCCTGGGATATTACGACACAATGTCAAAGATGATTGGTTTTCGACGAGCCGAACTCGTCCAACAGGAAGACGAGTTTGGCAAGTCATTCTTCTTCAGAATCAATGGCGAAGACGTATTTTGTGGTGGATCGTGCTGGATCCCGGCTGACAGCTTCTTACCCCAAATTACAGAGCAGAGGTATCGGGACTGGGTAAAACTCGCACGCGAGGGCAACCAGAACATGATTCGCGTCTGGGGCGGTGGGATATACGAACACGACGCTTTCTTCACTGCCTGTGACGAGATTGGAATAATGGTGTGGCAAGACTTCGCCTTCGCCTGTGCATCTTATCCTGCCTACAAATCTTTCTTAGACTCTGTTGAGAAAGAAGCGCGACAGAATATTCGACGATTAAGATCACACCCCTCGCTTATCATCTGGGCCGGCAGCAATGAGGACTATCAAGTTCAAGAACGATACCAGCTCGAATACAACTATGAAGATAAAGACCCTCAGTCATGGTTGAAGACTACATTTCCCGCCCGATATACTTACGAATACCTCCTCCCAAAAATCTTGTCGGAAGAGGACCCATTCGCCATCTAGTACGTATTCCCAGATTTTATTACCCGTTCTAGGTGGTTGAGACAACGACTAACGATACCGATAGCCACCCCACCAGTCCTTGGGGTGATGGAAAAATCACTTCAGATCCCACAGTCGGTGACAAACATCAATGGGACAGTACGTGGCATAAAGCCCCTGCCATGGATACTAAATCGCTAACAATTCCAGTCTGGCACGGCCCCATGAACAGGTATCAAGAAACCTTCAGACTATCGGCTCGTTTTATTAGTGAGTTTGGAAGTAAGTACATCATATCTTACAACTTCATATTTCCTTAGAAGGTGCCGGGCTCTTCTTTGGACTCCAGTGCCTGATAGAAATCTCACACTGATATTTATCAAGTGGAGGCATACCCTCACTTAGAGACGTCTCATAGTATGATTACCGTTGGGAGCCAAAGATATCCCGGGTCGATGATGATGGACTTTCGCAACAAGGCGATCGACCACGAGCGCCGCTTGGTAACTTATGTTATTGAAAACTTCACCGTCAAATATGATATCTCGTCGTACACACATCTGACTCAGATTGTCCAAGCCGACGCCATGCGCTTTGCATACAAAGCGTGGCGACGAGAATGGAGTAAGAGAAAGTGTGGGGGAGTACTCGTCTGGCAACTGAACGACTGTTGGCCAACCATGAGCTGGGCGGTGGTGGACTATTATCTCGTTAAAAAGCCCGCGTACTATGCGATCAAGAATGCGCTAAATTTCATCGACATTGGCATATCGAGGGCATATCACGACTGGACTTCGGGCCACGTTGATCCCACCGAGTCAATAAGGGACAACAAGTTTGACTTGTGGGTTGTCAGTAGTCTAACTCAATCAACCCAGGTTAATGTGACGGTGAGGATCATATCCATCCAGACGGGTCTGGACTTGAAGCTTCCGACCGTGTTGGAACGGGTGACTGTACACCCCAACGACACGACCGAAATCTTAAAGGACCACGATGCTAAAGAAGGTGTCCAAGTCGGGCAAGAAGGTTCGCCACGGGTTGGTATGGCTGACTTTGACCCCTACGTGATATATGCGGTGGCCAGTATCGACGACCAAGTTATTACTTCGGACACATCTTGGCCGCAACCCCTGAAATACCTGTCTTTCAGTAACCGCGACGTTACTGTCAGAACCAGCGGAGATGGGCGCTATGTGGTCTCCGCTGCTCGGCCTACGAAAGGATTCGTTTTCGAGGAAACCCGGGCTACGAGGTTTAGTGATAATGGGTTTGATATTATCCCAGGAGCGGACAAGATAGTTGAAGTAACAGGGACGGTTGCGCAGCCTCTCAGATATACATATATAGGGGCCACTGAAGGCTCTATAGCTGTATAAGTGGAGGAAGGCATATTGTTCTCTCCCAAGACGAGCCTCGAAACATTCGTGGATAGCGGTCTAATTGGTAAAACATGAAGAGGGTTCAATTTATCTCTCTCGCATACTTGGGATTTTGGCAGGAGAAAATAGGTAGGACAAACGAAATGCAATCCGAGGCACCTTTCGACTCTCCCGAAACATGTGGTGTGGAACGATTTGAACCGTGAGTGAGTACAGCGGGTCGCTAGACTGTCAAGCCCGCCTCGCTTGATAACGGCCTACATTTGCCGAATAGCGTAGTTAGTGGTATTTTTAGATTGATAACTTCTACTTGTGGAATTTCCCGTTGTGCCATCTCTGTCAATGTCACTCTAGTGCCCCGATGCTCATACGACTTGCCATCTGATTCTCAGGGCAAAGGATGCCATGAAACAAAATGGAAAACGTGGGAGATCCTAATCTAACTGATGAGTGAAGTGTCACATAATTCATACTACCTACCATCTTCGCTAGCTGGTAGCGAGGATAAAAAGACACCTGCTTTCTTCAGAAAAATAAACAGCTAGTTATCACATACGTGAATTTAAATTCAGCTGCATTGCACCTGCGCTTGGTAGCTTGGCACGTTCTACGTATGCTTCTTAGGGATCATTGGTAGGTTCAGGTGGAGGCTGAATGTACACTACGAGGCAAGGGAAGTTGTTGCATATATGCAATGCTCATGCCTAACATCCTGCAGGGTCGCTTTTCTACGTGGTGGTATTGCATCATGAACGCGAAAGTCCCTAATACCTGATAGGTTGAAGAGGATTTGGAATTTATTGTGGCGTCAGCCCTTGTTGAATACCCCTCAGGTCCATGTTGTTGGGATAGATAAGGAACACGGCATACCAGTGTGCTGGTGGTTGGCAGTGCTAGCTGCGTAGGAATGTTCACTAAGTGGGTAGTTACACGAGCAGAGTATTTGGAACCAGGTTTAGGGTTCTCGGTATCTTGAGAGTTGGATGATTGGATCCCGTTTCACGTTTACGTAGGACACGCACAGGATCGTGGTTCTACTCCTACGCATTTGTGGTGAAACGGCACACTTGGGCCTTGCTTCTGTGGCACGATGCCCAGGTTCTAGACTTATGTCGCGATGCCCCATTGAAAGCTAGGTAGTTCAGATACCCCCAGCGTATCTGTTACGCTTTACTACACAATACTCAATTCGCATATCAAGGATGTGGCATTTTGCGGGTTTCTACCGAGCCGACGAGGAGAATCACAGCAGCAATCAGTTTATATATAGCCTCCATGGACTACGTCTTTTTTTTAGTAGCTAGACTTGAAACAAGCAGACCTTACTCGCTTGCGTGCCATACGTACCGTTCTCATCTGTTGCTGAGCAGCTAGGTACTACTTTGCGACTAACATCAGACCGCTCTACCCAGGGGCATGGATAGCGTCCCATGCCATTGGCGTTATTTCGATGACATTTGATGTCATCAGCTGTAATTTAGATTGTACATATCGAGCCAAGTTCCCCCATGAGCTTAGCTTAGTAACGAGGGCTCGCACTACTGTGCTTGTAATCATATGGATCCGGGATGAGTATTCGTGCCAATATGAACATGCGGACTAAGGATAATGGGGGGTATGAGTGTATCTACTGGTACACTAGCTTTCTAGCTTAACGGTTCACATCCTGGTCGTCTCATCGATTCCCTAAGTTCTCTATTATGTAAGTGATCTAAAGCTGTAACTATTGGTGGAAATGGTGTTGACCGCCTTTGATGTTTTGCATGGGTGGGTAGGGTCTTTGTGGTTCGGCTTTTTCCTTGCTTCCTCTTCCTCTTCCTCTTCTTACCACACCAAAGTAAGTAGTATGTCGAATACCGAGCGGCTAGTTCCTCGCAGTCGCGTAAGCCGCGGAATGCTACCAGACGGTGGACAGTTGTGTGGCGATAACGTCGGCCCAGCCTACGTTATCTACACAGTACAGTAGCATCAGGATTTGACGTGCGTGCTGCAGCCAATAGTGATGTTTGGCAGACAACGCAAATACCGAAGCTGGAGGATACTGCATGAATGATGCACGTAGGCGCTGGCGCCAACAAGCTAAGAGACCGCGGGCTGGGTCTCGACGTCTAGGCGTCTTGTCCACACGTAGCGCATTCTTCCGGGCTTAGGACATGGTTCGAGTGATGACTATACCAAGGCCCAGCAAGCAAACAAGTGTGCCGAATAAGGCATTAGTGAAGTCTTAACTCTGCGCTAGAAGCTCAGATGCAAGTTCGATGATTCCTTCGCTAAGGATATACCCCAATCTGGTGTGTAAGCTTACACCCCGGTCCGACCCCCCCCGACGTGGCAAGGCATTGCCGAGTCGCGAAGGAGCACATACCCGGCATTACGTGATGCCAAGAAGGCTTGGAGGCCGGGCGTGGGCGACGGCATGGACGACGGCGTGGACGACGGCGGGAGGGCCGACAAATCCGTCCAGGTGGCACTAGTTGCGGACGGGGACGGGGACGGTAACTAACTTAGTCGCGATATTGGGCTCGTCTGCCAGGTTGTATTTGTAGTGCGCGCGCGCGTGTGTGGTAATGTGGTAATGTGGTAATGTCTCCAGGTTTCAGCTGACGACCGGACGACCGGGCAGGCAATGCGAACTGGCGAAGAGGGTGGGAGGGAGTCCAAGGGTGCCTTGCAGCCTCACTGATCGCTGATCCGCGGCAGAATGCAGCCCGCCCTAGCGCTTGTCCTAAAATACCAGAGCCTCCTGAGCGTCGGGAGTGCTGCTCGGTATTTCCATGCGAGTTTCGTATACAAGAGTACAATGCTGGGCGTTGCAAGGTGCTGACTTGGGATTCCGTGCAGAGGCGTAAATTATGCCGAATACTAAGACCCTTGTGGGCTAGTTGGACGTTTAGGATCGAGTGCCAAGCTGCAGGGCATCGCTGATAAGCGCGCCGTTCTGGCGTCAGGACATAGTAGGCCATGAAGGGCCAATGAGTAATAGGAACAGAGCAGCATGGCTGGGCTGGGGGGGATGTCTCGATTGGGGCAATGTAAGTTGGGGGACTGGGTCGATATGAGTAGTAAGACCACTCCCCCGTGGGCAGCAGGGCTAACGTCTTTGTTGCAACTTGCAAACTGTCTGTTGCCATCTGTAACTGAATGACAATTCTTTTGCTTACAAGTACATGCTGTGGCATACCGCAAGATCTATCCCACACTAAGCCTTATCTCAGACTGACGACTGACTGCACACTCTGTTTGCCTGCCGCCGTAACAAGGGCAGATACGTACCTAGGTGGGTGACAATGTGGCGCTGTGGTACAAGGGCCCCGTGATTTTCGAGACGACCATTCCCTCGTGAAAGCTTCCAGTCATGGTGAGCGCTAGGAAAACCCTGATACTGCGGTGGTGTAGGTAGAAGCAAGGTGGGCATCCATCGACCGTAAGCCTATCATCATATATAAGATATACAAGCCCATGACTGCCGCCACACGGCATACAAGGGCGCATATTAGCTCCCGGACCCAATCTTCCATCTTCACGGCTTCTCTTGGCAAGACCGAATTCGAACTGTACCGACGAACTCGGGTATCCCATGCACCATGTTTTGCACGTTGAAGCACAATAGTCTGTCCGATGACGGATATACTTTCGAGACGACAACACCGCCCTTCTCGAGGAAGAGAGAGGGAAGATTAGCTAAAATCGCTTGCACGAACTGTCGGATAAGCAAGGTAAGCTAAACACACCGCCGCTATGACTTGGATGGACCGGTCGACTAAACTTTCTATCTGAATAGTTGAAGTGCTCCAGTGAGCCACACGGTTGCCAACGATGTTTGGCCAAGAAGATCGATTGCCGCTACCCAAGTCCCCCAAGGGGGAATAATCATAAAAAATCACAATCGCAAACAAAGCCACGAGCGCCAGCACCAACTCCACCAGAAACCCCTCGGTTCCAGTCGGATCTCAAGCCTTCGCCGGCACCCGTAGACTCAACAATCAGTGATGACTTCGTCACAGTCATCTCGAACCCAGATACGATGTACAACAACACTCTAGAAGATTTAGACTTGAGCCTCGGCGGGTTTGAAGTATCTGACTTCACCACACCCGAGAGCATGCCAGGATTGCTTTCCGATAGAGAGTATATGGACCCCTCGGATGCGATGACACCATGGCACCAGCCCTTTACTTTTACCTCTGATGATATCAAGTCGCCTTGGAATAGCACACCGGAACGGGACGATGCCGTTTTCAGCACGGGCAGCAAAACATCAACCGTGGCGTCATCGCCAGATCCGTGCGACTCGAGCTGCTCCTGTTTCTCCCAGGCCGTCAGCACGTATGAGGCTATAGAATTAGCTGTCTGGGGGCAAAATGAGCTATGGAGGAACGCCGACGACATGCTACGGTATCAAAAAAAGGCACTCCTTGAATGTGAAGAGCTTCTCGAGTGCAGGAAGTGCACCACACAGTCGGCTTACACCATGCTTCTCTTGTCTATGTGCCGAAGGATACTGACAACCTTACGAGACTTGTGCCATGGCAGCTCTTTGGGAAGCCCCGACACATTCGCAAACTCCCGACACGGCCCCG
Source organism: Xylaria palmicola (assembly GCA_022385595.1). NCBI lineage: Eukaryota > Fungi > Ascomycota > Sordariomycetes > Xylariales > Xylariaceae > Xylaria > Xylaria palmicola. The sequence goes on from MU281395.1 coordinate 87,204, forward strand.
AAGACAGGAAGCGACGGAGGTACGGAGACGAGAGCGATGCGGGGGACGAGAGCCGCAGAGGATACGGCATCAGCATCCGGAACAGACAGCTGGATGACGATGACGAGCATCTCGTGCTGCAGAGCCTCCTAACAGCACGGGTCGCACGGCTGGGGCGCCTGCTCGCCACTCTCGACAAGATCGTCAGTGACCATAGCTGGCCCGCTCACAAGGCTATAATCCAAGAAATGCAGACCCGTCTCGCTGAAAGCTCGTTTGTCGTCGAGACAACACGGAGACCCTGGCGCGGATAGATTTACTACTATGTTTAGACTTAGACCCATAGACAGATACCCATCTAGACGGCACCTAGAGGCATGGCTGAAACGATGATGAGTAACGCTATGGAGACCCCCATGCCCCCGGCTTTTACCACAGGCGATATCTTGTCTCAAATGACTGTTCCACATGGTGATTTGGGTTGACTAGAGTCCAAGTTGATTAGGCTTCGGAAAATTCCGTCCACTGACCATGCCTATCAATCGGCTATGCGCAGTAGTGCATCACGGCCAGGGGTATTATTTCAGCTGCGAACCCACTGCCGCCGATCGCCATCATTCCCACTGCCACGGTCTCTGTCTCACATACGTGCGTACTAGGTACCAATCTTTTTCTAGATTCGGATCCCTGGGGTAGCCTCCCTGCCCACTAATAGGTAATATGTCGACTAAGTCACGGCAAATTCCCAGGTGGGAGAAATTTTGCTATTGGATCCCGTCTTTAAACCTGGCGTCTGGGTCGCTTACTCTTATTGTACGGCTAATTTTGGCGAATAGTGCGTACCCACGAGCAGGCTATAGACGATCTGTTTCCCTGTCGTAGTGTTCGAGTCTTGGTCATTTGCCGTTCGAGGGTTAGCTGTCGACTGTACTACGTCTGATGTCAGCGTCCAATCCAGCCCCTTTGACGCGATCGTGCTTGTACTGCGCCGCAGCAGTGCCGGCCCAACAGCCGTCAGACGCTTAAAGAAAAAATTTTTCTTGGCTCGGTCGCATTACCTACGTCGTCTCCACATCCACTACACAGCGATAACGAGGCATCCTTGAAACAAGGGCTGTCAGCTCGTTCTCGTAGCGCCGCTAGTGTGCGTAGAGCATGAGATGGAGACCTATGATTCTCTCCTTCGGTCCGCCTTGTCCGTCATCCCTATTATGTTGGTGTTGATACCAGGACAAACATTCCAATTGCCACAAGAACGAATGGGCCTCGAGGTTGACGTGCAGGGTCATCCTAGTGAGGTGTCACTGTCTCGAAATACAAGCATGGAAGCCTTTCCAGTTGACATGATGTACCACTCATTGGGGGTTGGAGATAATTAGAGATGGCGTCAATCGTCGGGTGCGGGGGTCATAGACTCATAATAGGTAGTACTACAAGCAGGACCAACAACGTCTGCGCGACCAAAGTCGTATGTGATAGCGCCATCGCTCATATTTCAAGAAAAGTTCTCGGTGTCCCCAGATTAGGTACCTAGGACTCACCTGGGCTCACCCTGGAAGAATCATGTCGGACCTTCACTTTTGGGTAACTAACCAAGCAGTTACTGGATTCCAGCGAGTCTATACTAACCTACCCTACTTACGCGCCCAAGGCTATTCTTGACTGCATAGCGGCATTGCCTCGTCTTACATTCAACAGAATGATGACTACTATAGACCACTATTCTCATGTAGTGCTCGGAACAAGGTACCAGACGTGGCCTACCAGCTCGCGTGCCAAGAATAGCCGAGAGGATATCAGCCCCAGCTTGACTTGAAATAATGGGGCAAATTCTCTTCGAGCCACCGCCATGCCACTGTACGTAGCTGATGCCGGTACCTTGTAGAATTTCCTTGTTCGGCATAAGCGAGAAATCCGAGAAGGCAGTTGAATGAAGTAATAGGGTACCTAATAGGGGAGGGATGGGTGAAGATAGCCGCACTGCACTGGTACGTTACGTTGTTGGACCTGACCTCGACCGGTGCAGGGGAATAGTCTCCCTTGGCACAACTACCTATCAACAGACTCATATTCACACAAACATGGCTGTGGTTATAGGCTTCAACGTCGCAGATAGTAGACTAGATCGTATGGCTAGGTATTATGCAGTCTACGACCTGCTCTTTACTATGTAGATTACGGGTCTTCATGTTTCAAAATACTGCGTACGTAATGATAGCAACAACCGTAAGTCAGCGACTGGAGCCGGCTCCCACTTAATTTGGAAGGCCCGAGCATGGGGACTGGATTTGGAATATCCGGTTGAATAATTCGAGCCAAGCGGATCTGGCATCCATCCACACACTACCGTAATAAACACTACAACACAATGGCAGGCAGTCCGTTTAGAGCTACCTTGATAGGGGCAAGATTCAGACCCGAGTTACAGCTCCAACTACCTGCAATCAACCGCTTGGTTTACGGGCACTAGCCAACGGGGTTTCCGCCCAGACGTAGCCACGATTTGTCAATTCAAGCCACGACTATGTCTTGTATGAGCAGGGAATGTGATCTCTATTTAGAAAATTACTACAGACATCAGTCTCTTCTGATCGTAGCTTTGAGGTAAGCAAGTAGCGGGTTCCTATTGCAGGTTTCCGAGGTAGTGGCAGGTTTCAAAAAGCTTTATGGTTATCACATGCCACATGCCCTTTTAATGACAGGCCTTATTGCTGCACTTTTTCATGTCCCAAACCCGTTAACTTCCTCCTCATTCCTTTCCTCCGCCCCCATGAACTTGGTCTTTCCGGAGCTCGGTCCTTCTCATCACATAAACTTCCACTACCATTGAACATCCCCAGATTTTCAACATGGAAGTAGGCACACAGGGTAGGTGAACAATGTTGACCTGTTTGTCAACTCAACTAACAATGTCAGTAGCACCCGTTTCATCCCCCTGGGCACCATTGAAGTCATCACTGCGGCCTCTACTTGACTCTATCTATCCCCATCAGCGACGCCCAACCGGCCTTCTCACACCAGCTCCCATGACTCTGCCAAAGAGTCAACAGACTGGATACGCACGCATGTCAAAGGACGATTCAGAAGTTATTCCACAGAAGAGTGCTCAAGAAAGCACTCAATCTTCCGAGCCAGCACGCTCAGCTCAGGACGATATGGAGCTTGGTAATGGATGGACATGGTCTTCTCAGAAGGAGAAGACCATCCTGAGCCCTTACGATTATATCGCCTCAGAGCCCGGCAAGGAGTTCCGGACGCTTCTTCTCAACGCATTCAATGCTTGGCTTGAGGTTCCCCAAGAGAGCCTAGCCATCATCACCAAGGTAGTGCGCATGTTGCACACTGCATCTCTCCTCATCGACGACATTCAGGACAACTCGCAGTTGAGGAGAGGGCGACCCGTTGCCCACAACATATTCGGTGTCGCGCAAACTATCAATGCCGGCAACTACGTTTATTTCCTCGCCCTTAAAGAGCTGCAGAAACTGAACAACCCGGCCAAGGCCATGGACATCTACACTACGGAAATGCTCTACCTCCACCGGGGCCAGGGCATGGACCTGTACTGGCGCGATACCTTGACCTGCCCAACCGAAGATGATTACCTGGAGATGGTCTCGAACAAGACGGGCGGTCTGTTCCGGCTAGCCGTCAAGCTGATGCAGTCCCAATCCACCACCCCCTATAACTGCCTGCCACTGGCCGAGTTGCTTGGCCAGGCCTTCCAGATCGCCGACGACTACAAGAACTTGGCCAACCTCGACTACACACAGAAGAAGGGTCTGTGCGAGGACTTGACCGAGGGCAAGTTCTCCTTCCCCGTCATCCACAGCATCCGGTCGAACCCCGAGAACCAAGAACTCCTCCACATCCTGGCCCAGCGGCCCACGGACGTGGACACGAAGAAGTACGCCGTACGGTACATCGAGAGCACGGGCAGCCTGGAGTACACAAAGGAGCTCGTCGCGATATTGATTGCCAAGGCCAAGGATGAGGCGGACGCCATTGACGCGGGATCTGACAAGAGCAAGGGCATCCATGCACTCTTGGCCAAATTGGACCTAAAATAAGCAGTAATATGTGATGCTCGGGAGGCGTTAATTCTACCTATCAGGTTGTTGGTTTCATGTGCATATTAAGCATGGTCATGGGGGGCTAGGCTGATTTAGACTTTTTGTGGCTTGTCGGGCATGCGGGCGTTAGGGTGTTGATATCCCCAGACTCATTGGCTCCTATCTAGGTTTTTTAGACAAGGGAATACGGAAAATTCAAAGGCGCCAGAGACATGAGATTACTGTGCCGTGACGTGCTGCGACGTGCTTTGTTTTGATGTCGCGTTACGCGACAGTATAAACCCGTAAAGGATTTCTACCTCTGGCCTTGTGCATACTCGGTAATTAAGTGGTATGGTAGTGGTACAGTGTTTGGTACTTAAGTACGTATGGAGTACGTATGTACAGGACGTATGCGCATAGTATGCGAGCCCAAAGAAAGGGTTAACGGTGTGGCGCTCATAATCCAGGCTTCGTCCAACCCTGGCTTGGTCTGCATGCGTGATGCTACAGCCATACCGCCGGTACGTAAAACCACATCCCACATCCCGTACCATGGTAAGATATGGTCACTATTTAGGTTAGGTGGTATCGATCTAGCTATATGCGATTACCACTAATGGCATGGTCTACATCAATCGACGTAGCACGACAGAGATAGCATGGGGTGCAGGTGGTGGGTTGTGTGAATTTCAAATCTTTTGAAGACCCCGAACTCTAGTGCTGCCATAAGTAGGTATTCTATAGACTCCATGGGCCCCCCGCCCGCGCCGAACAATAAAAAATAAAATAAAATGCAACTATCATGGAACTATTTATATATATAACATTTTGATCGTCCTTATTTGCGTGGAGTAAAGATTAGCGTTTGCCTGGGGTCTGGACGGACCAGGCCGCCCTTGTGTAGGTTCTTGGGCCGTTCGGTCTGCCCGGGTGGGAATGAGACGTCGAAGTTGAGCAGGATGTTAGCGAGAACCACCTTGATGTTGGAGGCGGCAAAGAAGCGGCCGGGGCACGCCGTCTTGCCCTGGCCGAAGGCGAGACTTTCGGGCCCTGTTGTGGCGAATTGATGGCGGTTGGCCTCCATCTTGGACGACATTCTCTTTTCGTAGAAGCGGGAGCCGTCGAATGTCGCGGGGTTGGAGTAGATGTCAGGGTCCGTGGCCACTGCATGACTAGGCATCGTGATGTAAGTCCCGGCAGGGAGTACGGTGCCGTCCTCAAACTTGAGAGGCTTGGCTACTTTGCGATTAAAGGTCACTGCCACACCATAGTCAGCACTCAATATTCTCCCGGCAACCTTGCCCGATCAGGACTTGCGGGCAAAAGACTTACTCAGCACGGCTTGGTTCATGCGCTGGGACTCTTTCATGAAACTATCGACCCTCTTCATCTTAGCGATGGCCGCTAGTGTCCAGCCGGACTCGTCGACGGCTTGCTGGATATCTTGGCGAAGCTGCTCCATAAATTCAGGGTTGGCGCATAGGTCGAATAGGACATGGATGATGGTAGCTGAGCTGGTGTGGACTGAGGCCAGGGCCATGAAGAGCATATTGTGAGCCAGCACGTCAGGGTTGCGGTCGCTTCCGCGCGCCGAGTCTGCGAGCCACTGGAGCATGTCGATCGGTTTCTCATCGCTGTCTTTCAGAGCCAGACGTTCCGCGAAGATGTGGCTGAACGTCTTTTTCGCAACGTGTAGATGGTGGTCCAGGATCTTGGATCCCTCCAAGAAGGGGTAAATGAGGGGCCGCAGGAATGCAGGATAGGGTCGTAGCTTGACGGCTACGCTGACAACGTCCATCGAGTAGTCGGCTGCCGATTTGAGCCATTCCTCATTTCGGCTGATCGCGGTTCCACCGAACATGCGCGACGCATTCTTGGTTATGATCCCGACCATGGTATCGTATGCCCGGAGCTCGACCTTTTGCGGAATGAGCCTCGACAGCGTGTGGTTTGCCTCGTCGTTGAGTGGCCCGATCAAGTGGTCTGTCGGGTAATTAGTTAGTAACGCCGTTCGGCCAAGTTAGAAGGATCATCGGGTTGCAATTACGTAGGTTGCGGGTGAGCTGGTCCTTGCAAACATCAATGTGCAGAGGGCTCCTGAACACGACATCGAGGTTCGTCTGGGCGCTTAGAAGTCGCTGTGATGCGCCGTTAGTCGGGAATGGCACAGACGATGGAATCGCATCTCTCAACATACCTCGCGCAACCCCTCAACCATGTCCAATGTTCCCTCGGGCACTTTGCTGTTGATCTCCTCGATATACTTGGGGCTCAACACGACACGCTCGACGTTCAAGGTCTGTACCAGGAACATTCCGTTTTTGTTCTATAATGGCCGTTAGTGAATCCCAGATGCGTAGCACAACCTAACCCTGCGCGAGCCTTACCTTCTGGTAGCCCTCATTGATGATTTTTGTCCCATTTTTAGCGAAGTCACGTTTGACATCGTTAATGCCGAGTCCAAGCCAGCCTGGCGTCTTTCCAGCGCGCGGTATGAAGCTTAGATCTGGGCTCGCAATATAGCGGTAGTATGTCCAAATAAGAAACACCACCGTCAGGCCGGCGGTGCCTATCATGCGGGTCGCATCGTCGCGCTCGAGGATCTCTTGAAGTTTTGCCAGAATGTTTGTCGCCGCCATCTTGGTCTGTGTTTCGACAGAGTCGTATGCTATAGAGGGGATGGCACGGATGGACTGACTGGCTGGCTGGCTTAGAGCACCCGGCTCGACTTTTAGATATCGAGGGTGTGACCCTGCACCAATGGCAGATGGTTCAAATCTTAATTGAAATGTACTATTTCAGCCCTTGTGGTCCCCTAATAGTGGGCGGAAGTCTTGATGGGGCGGACCCCGGTACGGCGAGGCCGGTTTTGGCGATCCGATTGTTTGCGTTTTATTTTTGGATCTTAGTTAAATCTTAGTTGCCGATATACTACGAATGTACAGTCATACTAATTGACAAATCGTAACCAGTGGATTGGGCTCCTAGGGACTCAAACAATTAGTCGTATCCCTATACGCATGTGCTTACCTAGCTCAGTCTGCCTTCTTACACGTATTAGGGACTCCGACTGTCTGGTTCGCCTATTACCTATAAGTGGTAGCTTTAGTAAATGACATAAAGGGGTACGATGATGAGTTGTAGATAACACCACCATCGTACGTTAACCATTGCCCAATTTCTTTTTATTATTTCCTTTCGTCTTTGGCATAGAGAAGCGAGATAGCGTTATTCACGACTCAGTTTCACACAGGCAGACACAGCAGGTCGATCAACATGGAGGCTGTTAACCGCCTAGCCGACGATGCTAAGTCGTTAATCCGAACGGCCTTGGAGAACTATACAGACAAGTATGGCTTGGGGGCAATGAGCGTTGCCGTCTATGATACGGCCTGGGTTTCCATGGTGACCAAGGTCGTAGATGGACAAAAACAATGGCTCTTCCCCGAGTGCTTCGAATATGTTCTCTCTGCTCAGTCGGAGGAGGGTGGCTGGATAATCGGCTCAGGCGCTCAAATCGACGGCATCCTAAACACAGCAGGCCCTCTGCTGGCACTTAAACGTCACTACACAGAACCTCTCCAGCTTCAGCATAATGCTCAAAATCTTGCCAACCGCATCGAAAGGGCAACATCATCTTTACGATCTCAGTTGGCTGCTTGGGATGTATCAACCACGGAGCATGTCGGTTTTGAGATTATTGTTCCCGCCATGCTCGGCTTATTGGAGAAGGAAGATTCTTCGCTGGTTTTCGACTTCCCATCTAAGAAGCTTTTGATGAAGATTAACAACGCCAAAATGTCTCGTTTCAGACCAGAGTTCCTCTACGGTCCTCGGAGGTTCACGGCGCTTCATTCATTAGAGTCCTTCATAGGCATGTTGGACTTCGACAAGGTCAAGCACCACAGAGTTCATGGCTCCATGCTGGGCTCACCGTCCTCGACAGCGGCGTACATGATGCACGCTACAGAGTGGGACGACGAGTCTGAAGAGTATCTCAGGCATGTAATTAAGTTTGCTGCAGGGCGCGGCAGCGGAGCTGTTCCTAGTGCCTTTCCCTCCACTCATTTCGAAATCACCTGGGTAAGCGTCCCCCCAAAGCCAGCTTATTCAAAATTCTAACTCTTTATAGATATTGTCAACTTTATTGAGAGCTGGTTTTACCCATGCCGATTTGGAGAGCCCTGAGCTCACTAAGATGCTGGACATCATGAGCCACTCCTTTGAGGTTGAGAAAGGCGTCCTTGGCTTCGGTATGGTTGCCTACTTCTGTGTTTCTTAGCGGCATTTCCACTAACTCTGACTTTAGCCCCTTATTTTGAGGCAGATGTTGACGACACCGCAAAGACCATTTCTTCTCTGAACATGCTCGGGCGACCTGTCAAGCCCGACAGCTTGATACAAGTGTTCGAGGCTGAAACCCATTTCCGCACCTATGCCGGAGAAAGAGATCCAAGCCCAACGGCTAACTGCAATGCGCTCTTGGCTCTTCTTCATCAGCCTGACGTTACCATATTCTCCACCCAGATCCTCAAAATTGCCAAGTTCCTTGTCGACTTTTGGTGGAAAGCTGATGGCAAGATCGTGGATAAATGGGTAAGTGATAGTTCACGAGACAGATGTATGCGGCAAGACACTGACTTGGTACTTAGAACACATGCTATCTCTACCCGTCCGTCCTTATAGTCGAGGCTTTCGTTGACATCCTAAATCTAATAGAGCTGGACAAGCTACCTGGAGTGTTTGACGACAATCTCCAGTCTAGACTTGCTGTTGCTCTCTTCCAGGCTTGCTTCAGGCCCCTTCTCGACCAACAAGCGGATGGCTCATGGAACCAGTCCGTTGAAGAGACTGCATATGCCATTTTGATCCTGAGCGAAGCTAGACGCGTCTGTTTCTTCAACGATCTCCGTAAACCTCTAGATGAAGCCATTACTCGTGGTATAGCCTTCATCCAGTCCATTGACGAGCGCCCGTTGAACTATATTTGGATCGAAAAAGTTAGTTATGCGTCACCTCTCTTGACCGATTCATACGTGCTGGCGGCACTGAGGGCCGCTGCTTCGGCGCCTTCGACCAGTGCCACAATCGGTTCCAGCCTCTGGCAAAACGTGTCCTCTCCCAGCTTGGACAAGCATGTCAAATTGTTTTCAAAAGCAGAGCTCTTCAGCGCGCACCCCGAATGGGAACTACGGGGTTCAATGATCGAGGCTGTGCTATTGAAGCCCCTGCTACTCCAGCGTAGACTGGAGGTTTTCCAGCGCCAGGGGATGCAGGAGGACAAGTACTTTGATCTCATCCCGCTCTTTTGGACGAGCCCGAACAACCGTGCCCGGACTTTTGCCTCTGCCTCATTTTTGTACGAGGTATCGCTTCTCTCTATGTTGACATACCAAGTTGACGAGTTCATGGAGGCCGTCGCAGCCCCTGCCTTCCAGGGCCAGATATCTGAGCTCCGTCAACTAATCCACAAGGTGTTCCTCAAGGACCCCGTCGTTGTCAATGGTACTGAAAATGAGAACGGCCACACCAATGGCCACACCAATGGCCACACCAACGGCTATACTAATGGTCACACCAACGGTTATACGAACGGTTATACCAACGGGCACACTAATGGTTATACCAATGGCAACGGCAACACTTCTACCCGGGACGAAGTTCTTGCCACTATTCAGGGCTTCAAGAAGTATTGCCTTGAGCACCCACTTGTCAAGACAGCTAGCACTGCGGATCAGGAGACCCTCGAGCGCGAGCTCCGGACTTATCTCCTGGCCCAAGTTCAACAAGAAGAGGACAGTGCGCGATTCAGACAGCAACGGGAAAGCGGACAACCCGGAGCCGGATCGACCAGTACATTCTACAACTGGGCACGCAGCACGGGCGCAGACAACGTATCCGGTCCCTTCGCGTGGGCCTTTATAGGATGTCTTCTCAGCTCCTCGCTGACCCCAGGAGGCGGTGGCAAGGACGTCTTCCCCACTGCCGGCGAGAAGTACCTGGCAGCTGATGTATCCCGTCATCTTTCTACAATGGCCCGCATTTACAACGACCTGGGATCAATACGGCGTGACCAGGAGGAAGGTGCCGTGAATTCGGTCGATTTCCCCGAGTTCGCGCCCCATGAGACCGCTGAGAGCAAGAAGCAAGTACTACATTCGCTGGGCGAGTATGAGTTCAGTTGCTTGATGCTTGCCTTTAACAGGCTCGAAGAGCTAAGACGCCAAGGGGTGGAATCTACGAAGGATGTCGCTGCAGCGAGGTTAAGCAAGCGGAGGATGAATGTTTGGTCGATGTTCCTCGACCAGGTCGTCCTATTTGATCAGATATATGTCATTAAGGACATCTCAAGTCATCACATTGTTCAAGAGAACGGGCAAAGGAAATAAGCGTGGAAAATTGGATCATTTTTGGCGCAAGGTTGGCAGGATAGATAATTTGTTATTTAATTATAAGTACGTTTCGACCATTCTTTGCTGTCCGATTTGTCCCGGTAGCTGTAAGCCATTTTTGGAAATAATCATTCTCAACTTTATAAAGTTCGTTGCGGAAGCCTTTACAACCCGTATACTTTGGTATCACGCTCGTGGAACGCCGAATAGTAATTTGCGCAAGCTATAGCAGCCAAATGCTTCTCAGGAGTATTTGCTTGGTTCTTGTACATTGTTCTTCCATGCATCAATCCCCTTCCAGCTTCCGGGTCGTTTATTCCGACAAAGCATGATTTACCTAATGTGTTCAAATCCAGTAAGCCGACTTTCGTGAAGCGAGGACCTTGCTTTTCCGTGATAAGTCCGTGACCAAACTGTGGTTGGTTGTGTAAATCGTTAACCTACCAGTCACATGCTGCTTCGATGTGCAGCAGAGAGACCTAACATCGGATGGGAATGGTTTGATATCGAGTATAATAGAAACAACGGAGAGCACTTAAACGTGAGCGTAAGAAGCGAAAGGTGGCACTTTGGATTAAAATATCATTTCGCGATTCGTTAAACATGTACCCCAGGGAGGGTTACTTTGATTGTATAGATGAGCTACTATCTGCATTGGCTCTCCCAAGTAATGTAATTCTTATTAGCATTGAGACAGCTGAGATGGAACAGTTTTACTATAAAGCAGTAGTAGAAGTTGAGTTTAACTATTATGTCTTGATCACCACTAGGGCCTGCTTCTTCTTGTCTATTTGGTACGAGCTCCGGGACTCTTAGCGATAACAGACAATCGGAGCAATTTGCAGTTTCGGAACCCAGGTCATTCTGAAATGAAGAATTTTCGGTAAATCCAAGGTTATTACTTCGAGGATCTCACCCTAGTAGAACATATTGCCAATTTGAAAGTGAGCAGTGTTGTATACATTCAACCCTTTTCATTACCATATCCAAGCACTTGGCTTCAGGTAGCCCATCTATTCGATGGTCTATCCTGTGCTAAATTTGTGGATGAGAGATTCCTTTTAAATGCCAATCCCATCATTGCTCATCTGTTCAATCCTCACTCTTCATGAGCGAGTAGTATTTGAGCCAATATCTAGACTCGGCTCCGTGGCGTGGGCTTAGGTAAAGCACAGCCTCTCGACGAGGTATACGTTATTGAATCTAACGAAGATTCTATATAGGCCAATTCTGATAATATTTGGCCTGCCATCTTGATCGTCCTTTCGACTAGTAATCGATTTTCTAGAAGATCACGAGGCCACGGAGTATGAAGGCACGGGAGGACGTGATGTCCTGAGAGCTGAGCCTCACACGACAGTAAGGATCGCCGCTGCGCTTGCATTGAGAAAGTTGCCAGCGATTTTCGAAAGGTGTTTGCTTGTTTAGATTATAGCAGGACCTAGTTCCAAGACCGTTGTGTTACTAGGCCGGCAAAACCCAATCTCTACCGTCGCATTCGGATTCCAATCGCTCAATGAAGGGGTCGAAACGATCTACCATCCATCCGGACTTCACTTGCTCAGCAGCGGAAGCTCGCCGGCCTAGCCTCAATGCAGTAGATGTTTTGCATGTATAGCCAGATACCGAAAACTGCATGCAAGCGGGATCGCGCTTACAGGCGTTCCGACAAGCACCAAATGAGCTCGCCGTAGTTTCGTCCTTATCTGAATGATTGTCCCAATCGTCGCGTTCGGCAGCTAGTTTCGGCAATACGTAGTTGTAGAAGACATCCTTATGACGCAATAAAGTACCGTTCTAGAGAGACAAAGGTCAGTTTGGTAGTAATCTTGAGGCGTTTTATGTCCAAGACAAACACTCACTGTCCTGTACCATTTCTGTTCGAAAGAGTAGAATTCAGGGTACTCTGCAGGCGGAAGATGATGATAACTCGCTGCATAATAACACCATGGATGCCTTTCGGCACCTCCAAAACCAGACTCGAAGTCAGTATCCGCCGGTTCCTCGCTTGAGAGCGTAGGAAATGCCCAGTGCAGTGGTACCCCCACATCGGCGAGAGCTTTGCCCAGGACACAGTCGCCAGCCCAATGATTTGCAGTGAAATCGTCGTAGTATTTGAGATGCGCATTGCGATGGTCAACAACCTTCTTCAGGGCGGGTTGAGAAATGGCAAACCCAGCCCCTCCGTAGGCGAAGATGACGTCGCCGATCATCATCTGCTGGCCCAAATACCAAGGCTTGGAGGCGTCGAAGTGTTCAAGCCAGGCGAGCAATGACTTCCAGACCACATACGTGTCCGACTCGATGAAAACGAACCACTTCGCCTGTGGCCGCATCCTCAGGGCCTTCTCCGCTAGGGGAAGGAACTTCCACTTATCTAGCCTCCAACCAGGACTGTCGCGACCACCCATTGTGTTCTTAGCCGCGGCCCATTGAGCCATCTCTTCCGCTGTGAAGGCATCTCTGCCCTTCCCTCTGAGCTTGTTGTAATACTCAAAATCGGGGTGCGTCGCGACGATGTCCGGGTCTACCTCATCGAGAACGTCATACACACGCTTGCCTTCTATAACCTCCTCGAAATCGGAAAAGAGTTCGTAGTGTGGAACGCAGCGCAAGGTCGTCGTGTAATGTGCGGGGAGCTTTTTGGGGGCTTCGGTAGTACCGGTTCGAAGTGTCACAAAAACGTCGTCGAGCCCTTCTAGGCCCTCGCATGGTTGGTAGGGTTTTGTACGACGAGGTTCGAAGTTCGTTGCGGGTTGGGATCGGATGCTGAATAGTTGGCATATTACGAGTATGATTAGGATTACGATGAAAACTCGGCTGGGCGATCGCGTCAACCTGGACAGCAACGTTGGTAACATCGTACAATGTTATGCGAAGAAAGACGCCGAAATAGAGGCCGGCATTAAACAAAGCGAATAGACGCTACGACGTGGGAAATTGCAATACCTCGAGCAGAAAATAATGGGAGCAAAAGCGAAGAGAAACGAAACACGTGAATCGCGTCGTGGCTGAGACTTGGCACACAAAATAGGGAGACTTGAATAAAGAAAATTGCCCCAAGAAAGAACAATACGCTCTATAACAAGAGGCCGCGAGCGAGAGCAGAGGACGGAGAGCGCATCGCGGTCCGGACGGAGGCCATTCAGAATGAGAAGCTATTCGTGCCACGGGTCAACTTCCCTTCAGGGGGTTTGGGAGGAGTGTTGCATCCGCCAGTCTACACGACAGTCCACTATGCCAGCCACTATGCCGCACCGAACTGCGACCGAATTCAGGGCCATCCATCAACCCACCAGTCATGTTCGAGCTGGGTTGCGGTGGAAATGACTACAGAGAGTCTAGAGGGCCACCGACCATTTTCAGACCACTTAACTGGCTATTGAATACCAGGATGGATAATCCCTGCATAGGAATGGAATGATTAATGGTATTAGTAGTGCTGCTCATGAACGGTTTCCCGGACCTAAGACATATCAGAGGGTGAGAGTATTGTGTATGGCAATAAGGAAAAGGCGTGAGCCATGTTGTATCTCTTCTCCAAGTAGCCCGACCGGGAAATACAAGAACCTGCTCGTTCTGGGTGTATGCGAAGATCATGTGCAGCCTGACTACTGACTAGTGAAAAGAGAGCTCATCATCCTCACGTCTTCGCTAGGCATGATCTCCACATCACATCGTTAGTACCAAGAACAACTCATGTACAGTGTCACGCCACAGTGTATCCCATGAATTTTGCAGCAACCGGTACATGCGTACTATAGGCATGGTTGTCTGCGTTAACGCTTATGAAAGACCTGGTGCCAGTAACCAAACCTGTTTCAGATTAGGAGGGAAAAGTCCAATTTTAAAAAACAGACCTTCATTGGGCACTCGAGCGCAACAGGCAGAGACCCCGCAGGGCTGAAGATGATGCAAAAATAGCACGAATAAGTATACTCCGCCCCTTTTCTTGGGTTCCCATTCCCAAGGATCTGGTTGACATGATAGCAACACAACATCGGGTCGTTTCCCCATATAGGTTACTAGGTATGTTTACTAAGTGAATGCTCGGTCTTTCGCCGAACGCCGGAGACTGGTCACCTCCTTATCTCTTCGTTTGGCGGGTGACATCTTAAATGGTCTTGTCCTGCTCAGCTAACAGGTAGTATAATGCCTACTTATTATCATCAACCGCCAAGCGAGGCGACAGGGACTTGGCTCTGTGTGGTACCCACACGTATAATACAGTGAACGTACAAGTCTTAATATAGAAGACGACCTCGTCCTCACAAAGGTTAAGCTTTCTAGCTCGCGTTGCTGTAGTTAGGTGTCTATCTACTAGTGTCAGGTAGAGGAGTATAGGAATACCTAAACGCACACACACCCGACTTTAAACCGCTTTTGTGGTTTTACATACGACTGCGAGGTGTGAACTACTTATAGTCTAACCCAGTAATTCAAGGGTGAGATTTAAGTGGCACGGGCACCCTCGTGGGATCTGCGCTCTACGCGACACTATTCTCTTCAAAGACTGAGACGGAATCGCTGACCAGGGTTGTAGGTCCCGAAAAAGACCTTACTAACCCCATAGGTAATAAGTAAAACGGTCGCTGGGCAGAGATGGCTAAAGAGTGTTGGACAAACTGGGGCAGCTTGGAGGGAAAGGATTTCCTTAATTCGTGGAACGTCCCTTGCCACCCATTCCTCTATGATTTCTTCCTCTGAGTTGCTCTGCTTCCGACAAGCTTCTCTCGTCTCCTCTCCTTGCGCTAGCAACAACTTCGCCCAAGATGCGACTTCTTTCGCCGTTAGCGGTCTCCCTTCTAGCTACCGTCGCCTCGGGACAGAGTGACCTTCCACCCCCAGGCGAACCGGCTCTCGATTACGCAGATGGCTCATTCCTCGAACCGAATGGGGAGACCTCGTCTTATAATCCTGGCAACAAAATGAATATAAGTTGGGAAGCATCATACGAAACGACCAATATATATCTGATTAAGGGCTACCAATGGGGAGAGCTCATCCAAATAACCAGTTCGTCACATACCTAGGCCATGACATGACAGACCAGTGCAGATGTTGACTCGTCATATAGCCAACTCGGCGCAGACCTGGGTCCAATGGGAAGTTGCCACAGATTCGACCAACTCATCAGAGATATACGTTTTTCGCGCCGTCAACGGAACGGGGACTGCCGAGCAGAAAGCATTGGGGGGGTTCTTAAGTGCAGCCTTCAATATTCCAGTTAAAGAGTCTACTACAACATCACCATCATCTTCCTTTTCTACCCTTTCGACATCAGCGTCCGTGCCGACGAAAACACCCTCAAGCGACGAGGACAATGGCAGTAATGGTATGTGGTCCGGCAAGTTTCCCCAATGTCGTTCTAACCTGCGCTCTAGATCCGGAGTCAACCCCTTTCCCTACCAGCGAGCCTGATGCTGGACTGTCTGAGGGAGCTAAGATAGGCATTGGTGTCGGAGTTGGCATCGGAGTATTAGGTGTCGCAGCTCTTGCTGCCGGCTTCCTACTCTGGCGAAAGGCAAGGGGAAGACAACAAGCTTCAGACCCTCAGCCCTACGAAATGCCTCTCAACGGGGACTTCTCGCCGCAGCCCCAGAATGCGCAGCCATACAACGCCAACCCGTTAGCTGGCTACTACAAGCCGCCGGAGACTGGCGAGACGCGGGGCGCAGAGCTCGATGCAGGGCAGGGGTATCAATTCATCCCGGAGGCAAATGCGGAGCACAAAGTTCCGAGAGCAGAATTGCAGTGATACTTGTTTCTGTTCTTCAAAAAATTTTCCTAATCAGCGATGCTTGGATAATGATACCCGAGTCCAGTAGAGGGGGACAAGCGATTCGATCTACGTGCTACCACCTCCATTACATGACATAATACGAGACGTCTTAACAAATTAACAAATTATAAACTCGATTCAACGCATGAAACACCGATTCAATCGCTGTGAGGCCTTACGTGTGCCATATAATACCAGGTGTGGAACGTTTTCTGTTGAAGTGCTTGTTACCTAGTTAAATCGCTCACCTCCCGAACACCACCTAGAGCAAGAAAGGCAGTTCTCCCGAGTGTTCCGACAGTACGTATCTAGCAAGAAGGGGCGATACAATTCACACAAACAAATTCCTAATTGGTGCCCATATCTGACTGACTCAGGTCTACTTCTAAGGTAGCTCGATGCTCATTCACCACGACTACCTGGGCTGTTCCAGTGACTGACTCCAGGTTATTCTAGTATTAGGAAACGGCGAAGATATCTTGGTATAGTACTTTATGATCATTATGCATTTATCCTAGTTGCTTGTGCTAAGTGGCTATTCTACCACACTATGCAATATACATGAGAACTCGTGGAAACGTGAGTCGTTGATCACTCAAGATGAATGATCACGAAAAGGATGAAAAAGCCGCTAATTCTCGGGTAACTTCGAGCCTGGACATTGCTGCGAGTCAAGACCAAGCCGTCGGAACCCCCAAGCCATCCACAACGTGGCGAGCCCGCCGTGGGGAGCAGCCCCATTTACAGAATGGCGGGTAGCGCAGCCATCAGACCGGCTATGATGAAACCCGCGTTGGCACTAAGGCTAGCACCCGCGTTGTCGGGATCCTCGGTCTCGGTCGCGGACGCTGGTCTGGTGGACGTGACGGTGGTGGCCGGGATGGTCTCCGTCGTGGGCGTGCCGGACTCGGTTCCCGTGCTGGTGGTGGCCGGGATGGTTTCCGTGGTCGTCACCAGGCTGCTGGTGGTGCTGCTCACGCCACTCGTCGTGCCGTTCGAGCTCTGGGTACTGCTCGCCGTGCCTAACGAGCTGGTGGAGCTCACGTCGGCAAAGTTCCAGCCGCAGGCCCTGAAGAGGTCTTCGAGATCTAGGTTGCAGTCGGATCAGCGGGAACTTGCTTTCAAGATCGAATGACGTAGGCAGCTAAGACATCGGGGGCAGATGCGGAGCCATGTCAGAGAGTACTCACCGTCGTCATCGTCATCGTTGTTGTCCCCGATGTTCGCCTTCACACAGGCGGCGCAGCTGTTGGCCTGCTGTTGCGCATTGTTGGCATTGCAGACACAGTCTCTCTCAGCCGCGTCATCGTCGTTATTCTGGTTATCACAGTCGTTTGACAGGTTTGCAATGTCCTGGCAGGCCTGTTGGCAGGCCCGTGGAAAGTCGTTCAGGTCTACGTCCTGGGTTGCGCCGAAAGCAGCAAACAAGAAAACGGCTGTGAGGATCTTGGTCTGCATGTTGTTGCGTAGCCTGCGTTTACGTATATGTGGGCGTATACGCGCTTGACTTGGGGATGCTCGAGATGAGTGGCGAGCGAGTCAGGTTTGATAGATCAACTCTCTACCACCTGGAGAAAGGAGGTTAGATCTATTTATCGTCGGTGAAGAGAAGCCTCGAATCATTACTCAGCCCCTGGGACTGTAGATCTGGAGCAGCACCGCCTCTCTAATGACGACGCGCATCGTCACGCATCGTCACGTACCAGACATGGAAAGTTCTTGGCCTCCATCATTGCCCAACCATTATACATAGCCTGACTTGGCAGGCCCACACGTCACCCGAGGTTTTAATGCTATTACCAGATGATTTACACGAGGCCTTTGTCTCGGATGTTGAATAAGATTAAGATAAATGCATTCTTAATGTTCGACAATGCTAGGGCTCAAGTTATGGCTCATGGGTGTCGTTCGCAAGGCTACTGACTGTCCACCATCTCCCCTTTGTGCTGCCCCTATTCTCCCAAATTGATACATCACATCTCGAGGCTCAGCTTGTCAGCTAACTGATTGTTTACTTCACTTCACTTCTCAGATGACGCTACCCCGCAGATGGCAAAAGTTGTGCGACATACGATTCGTTTTAATGTGTATACGTTTCGTTGCTGAGGTACTTGATTGGTGGTTCTCTGTAGAACACAGAGATGACGTTCTGCCAGTTCAGCCCCGTTGCCGGATATCCGATGGAGTTGGCATACACATAACTTGAGGATTCCCGCCGGCCTATTATCCCAAGACGTGGAGGACTATCGAGATCGAAGATCAGACACTCGGATACTCGGAACGAGATGTGCAAATCGACCTAGGAACTACGTTACCTCTTGACTGCTGCTTTAGCAGCAGTACTACACGGTGGGTTTATGAAAAGCGTTACGTAATTTTATAGCCAATGAAAGTTAGTGTATTCCTCTCCTAAGAAGCATATCAACTACTTAAGTAACTACTTAAGTACTTATACATTGGTGATGCCAAGAAGTTGGTCTGCTTGGCTAAGTACGAAGTCATCGGCTTGGAAATAAATGACTGCGCTCATTTGAGGCAACATAATGATAGGTGTTGTACTTAGGGAACCTCTTGATCAACCGAATCGAATTTAACCCAGTAGGAATTTATCTAAATATACAGAAAAGAGGGTATAACCTGTAGAATTCCCATCCTCCCTTGCTCCTGAACTCCTAAGCACCTTGTACCCTTATTCCCTTGTCGCATTACCTGGTGCGTACTCTCTGCTGAGTAGCCACCCACGTTGTCTCGTTGTTCGGATATATTTTGCAGATAGGTAGACGAAAGGCCAGGTATTAAGCGATGTGCAGACCTCGCCGGTCTCGATCGAGCTGCATTAGGATCAGATCATGATACCATCATCTTTTCAAAGCATCCCAGTGTGGCCTTCATCGGTGGGGCCTTAGAAAGCGCTCCATCTCATTTAACACAAGATCGCATGAGTTGTTGCCCCGGCGAAGGAACGTGTGACCCTAGTTTCTGTATAGAGGGCGTGTATTTGTACTGATCAACGGACCATCTTGCTTGCAGCACCCCCAATAACAGATCTCTCTTTTAGGTACGAAAAGCAGAAATACTGCTTTGGTACAGGGCTCATAAAAAGACTAATTCGCCGTAGCGGGAACTGACTCATACGCAGGCAGAGTTTCATACCGTGGCAGTTCAGGTGGGAAGTTCTCAATATTTGAGCGCTGAGGGTGGCCGATTGTAGCAGCTGGTGGTGGGGGGGCCGATTGAAGCGGAGGGTGAACCGTAACAGCATATTCTTTATCAATGTGCTTCTGTTTCCCTGCAAGTATAAACTGGAAACTGACCTTCATGGTATAAGAATGCGCGATGTTGTATGTTTGAAAGGACGAGGGGAATTCGTCTATCCTTCCGGTGCCAAGGGCTGGCGTCTTGACAAGCTTGGTGTGCCCATTCGATTTCGAAAACGGCCCGTCATTGTCTTCGGTCCCCGCCATCTGACATACGGTATAATCTCCGCTGGCTCTCCGAGACCCGATAAAACCTCGGTCTGATTGGACTTGTGTGTAGGCCGTGACTCTGATGCGGAAGTCCTTTAACCAAACTTCGGGGATCAGAGTCGCGGTACACTGAGATTCGCGAGGCTTGATTTGGACTTCAAAACAGACAGGCTGTCCAAGGTAAATATCCGGCGATGCTAAGCAAGCCCAGTCAAAAGCGTACGTGGGGAAATGCCCTCCACCGAACAGTGCCTTGGTCTTTTGCCTGAAGCCCGACGGCCTGTCAGACTCTGGCAAGAGCAGCTCATTCTGCACCGACGCGGCGCCCCGCCAATGGTAGGCTGGTCTGTTGAAGGGTTGGGGAGCGCTCGGGCGCTCATAGTGAACAATAGGTTCTGAGTACTCGGTCGGTCCTTTTATGTCCACATGCAATCTAGGCATGACAACGCGTACCCCAACACGGTACTCAACAAATGCTTCGAAATTATTCCAGAAGCCACGAGGGGGGCTCTGAAAGCTCGGCGGCAGGGGGTGGTTCGGATGAGAGACGAATTCAGAACTAGGTTCAAAATCGCCCATGTTTATGGCATCGGTAACGTCGGGGAAGACAAGGCTGAAAGGGAATTCTTTGGTATCGCCCGGTTGCGCCCTGAACGAGTCATCGTATATGAGTACGCTCTGGGAGAATAGCGGTGCACGTCCCCGATAGATGGAGGTGCTCTGCCCGTTGGACTTCCAGATCTTGGATTTTGCACGTCCGTGGAGAACGACGAAGACCTGGAGAGGCCCGAAGAGCTCGGCACTGGCATTCCTCTGGCTAGGAGAGTACCTGATGCTGACCTGTCCCAGGACTGGATCACGACTACCACAGTGGATCTTGCCAGGTTCGGCGAGCACGACGTTTGTATGGAGCGTGCCGACCGACATGGCGAGAGTGAATCATCGAGGCTTCAGGTGTCGATGCCGAACAAGAAGGCTGAGCCGCGGGACAAACATGACTTGATCGGTTGCTTAAGTACGAAGTATGCACTTCGCCGTAGTAGATAGAAGGGCGGAACAGTTGGGATGTTGGCGTGCGTACTAACAGGGAGAAGGGTGGGGCCGGAGGCCATCTAAATTTAGCGGTAAGGCGCCTTGATCTGCCTTGGAGGAGGCGAGGAATAGTACTTACATAGTGGGCGCGGACGAAGATCGTCGAGAGAGGTAGGCACTTTGGTGAGGTACCTCTGGGGCAAATGGGTATACCACCTAACGCACATGAGAAAGGGCAAGGTGCCTCGGGCGCTGTTCAAGCTCTATTCAAGCTCTATTCTTTCTTCTCCGCACACTCTTCTCTTTTGCCAAAGAGATTCCTCGATTGCTGGTTTCGGTGTTTTGCCTTGGATGAGTACGGGCCGGCCGACCTCCCCGAGCCGTGGAGATTCCGTTATACATTATACATAGAAAATCGCACCAGCGAATCACTTCTCGTTGGGTGAGGGCTGTGCACGCACGCACAAGACAGGTGACAGCTGGATACTGGGCTGGGGCGGGAAAGGCGCAAAGGCGAGCGCCGCTCAAACCTCTGCGACCTTGACCTTAGCAAACCTCATCATAGATATAAGCAAGCGGACGGGAATGCTGTTTGAAGACGGCAAGGAGATCAACGTCGACGCCTATCTGACCACACCGGGTTAGGCCTCAATGAGTTCTCACTTACGCCGCGGTAATCCTTGTTGATGCCATTTGCGGCGTTGGCCTTGGACTCCCACTGTATAACACCGTACATACTACTAACAGGTAGGTGAGTGCCTGTACGTAGTTGTAGTAATCGGCTCTGTCATGCGAGCGAGGATGTTGTACATAGGTAGGTGGACGAGAGCCGTTACCTGGGTGCGTATAGGTAGGTACCCAGCTGCCCTACGGGGCCTTTAGGTAATGGGCGGGAGGGTATCTAGCAGGGGATTAGGTGCTGAGCCGGGGGCTATCCACCTGGAGATTAGTCTAGGTGCCCCTAATGTAGTGGGCCAGAGGTGCCGCCTTCAACCGTGACTTGCTATAGCATTAATATATTTCAGACAATTATTTGAAAACACTATCTAGATACTATCTTCACATCCTGTCCCGGCCTTTTCTACGCTTGTCCCCGACGACGCGAGGCTACCATCGCTATTATTGTACTGTTGTTTGGTACTTACTGCTTACTTACTTGAATGCTTGTATCTGCTATGTACTAAACCAGCATCTCTCAGGGCGTCGCTTTCGAATGAACTGCCTTATCACCGACGATGATGTTGAGACAAATTATAGACGCTCGATATGCCCGACTTTGCTATTCGCCATATGTTGCGGCAAAAACCGACGTATGGACCGCATCATAGCTATATTCGGCCCTACCGTAATTCGGCGAGTCGGTCTCGAAGTCACCCCAGCCATCACCGCTATCTCGACCCCGGCTCACGAAATCCTAGGTAGGAATAGCTAGGGATACTCGCAGCACACTTTCTCGTTATGGCTTAGGGTATGTGAGTTCCTGTCATGATCTCAGGTCATCATATTCGTCAGCACCAGGGAAATTTGATGGTGCTGGTCGAGAGCCTCCGCTCCGTCCTCGTCCGGTCCAGAGCGAGGCTATATATTGAGCCGTCTTCTCCGACTCCTTCATCGCCAAGAGGGGGTCAGGACCGAGGCGCACTGAATCTCACTCGCTATGAAGCCTCCTGCTCTAATTGCCGCCCTGCTCACCGGGGCCGGCGCGTCGTCGACCTCGCAGCCCTGGCAGGCCCTCAACACAACCGTAGAGGGTCGATTGAGAGTTTCCACGCCAATCGCCCTGCCTTGTTTTACATCATATGGCGGCGTGGTGAATTCAGTGGACGATGCACGGTGCACTAGTGTCCGCGAAGGCTGGAAGACCGGACGGCTGCGGACCAATTTCCCCGGCGCCTTCATGAATCTACAGAGCGAGGCATGCCTTTCCGAGCCCATGGACCAGTGTCTCGTCGACAACACCGTAACCCCAGCCGGCTTGCCTGCGAGCAACGCTATCTGCAACCAAGGAAGCATACCCTCATACTATATCGACGTCAGAAAGGGCTCCGATGTAACCGCAGCTCTCCGGTTCGCCAAGGAGCATAAAATTACCCTTTCAGTGAAGAACGCTGGGTAAGCACCAACTTAGACGCGCGGAGGCTCCCATCACGCCACCTCTGTCAGGTCTTCGTTACGCAGCTTGTCATCTCACTCGTGATTCGATAACGCAGATAGCTAACGCCCGTGATAGGCATGACTATATGACGCGTAACTCGGGAAAGGGCACACTTAGTCTCTGGACGCAGAATTTACAGGGCATGGAGTATCGCGACTCGTTCGTCCCCAAAGGCTGTAAGGAGGATGTCGGCAGAGTCATGATCGTCGGCGCCGGCGCGCCCAGCGGCGATGCACATATTTTCGCCGACGAGCATGACAGTGTCATTCTAGGCCCGTACTCCCCGACAGTGGCGGTCTCTGGTGGATGGCTGCTGGGAGGCGGCCACGGTGTCCTTGGGCCTGTATACGGCATGGGAGCCGATCGTGTCGTCGAATTCCAGATCGTTACTCCGGATGGTAAGGAGCGCACCGTCAACGCCTGCCAGGACCCCGATCTATTCTTCGCTCTGCGAGGTGGCGGAGGTAGCAGCTTTGGCGTCGTCCTCAATGCCACCCACAGAGTCATCCCCCGCGAGCCCATTGCCTTTGCCGACGTACATCTCCCTTCCAACATCTCATCCGATATCGCATTGGAATGGATCAGGCTCCTGGTTGACGAATCTTTGGAATGGGGTCGCCAGGGCTGGGGTGGACATGTTGCTGGCACTTACGTCACTCATTTTAACCCGCTCTCAGATTATATCTCTGATAACGGCACCAAGGCTCGGGCCTCGTTCCAGAGAGTGACCGATTTTGCCCTAGCTCATGGGGGCACCAGCAATGTCGCCGTGTATCCGAACTGGCTATACATATGGGACACCTACTTACTGCCGCTTGACTCGATGCAAGGCGGTAATTTGGGTTTCGGTTCTAGCCGTCTTATTCCCGACGACCTCTTCGCATCGGATGAAGGCAAAGAGAAGATCATGTCGTACTTTCGCTCCATCGCCCAGCTTGGCTTCAACCCGGTGAACTTTTACTCGCCTGTGACAACGCCCTTCGTGTACCAGCGACTACAGGACCCTGAAAGCTTCAAGAACAAAAACTTCGGCACTTCACTGACACCGGCGTGGTATCGCTCACTCTGGCACTTGCAAACTATCGGCACAGTGTCGTGGAACAGCGCATACGAGGATCGAGTTCAATACGTGACCAACTTAACAAATTCCACTGTGCAGCTCGAGGCACTGGCCGGCCCTAACGCAGGCTCGCATTTCAACGAGGCTAACCCCTTCATGACTGGCTGGCAGGACTCTTATTATGGACGCGAAAATTATGAGAGGCTACTCAAAATCAAGGCCAAATACGACCCTGAGAACATCTTGACATGCTGGAAATGTATCGGTTTCCAGGATAAGAAAGACATTGCCTCCCCCCGCTACCACTGCCAAGGCAAACTGCAACAGGACGTATACAAAAACTTAGGATTAAAACCAAGCTCATAGAGGGCAAAGCAGAGGTTTTATACATCTTCTGCAACTCAATACAGCGATCAAATTCCCGCCCCATTCATAGCCAGTGTCCCTTTAGAAGTATGATACCCTCATCACCTCCTTGTGCAGTACGCCTCCGCATTCACATTCCGGTAACGTTAGAAAGATTCAATCGTGGTATTGACATGCTTGAAGACCCAACGCCACAGGCAAGTATGGAGGTGTTTAATAGCATTCGTTTTAGACTTAAGGCAGTAGACTTGACTTCGAAATTCGCTCCGGTCAGCGGCGAGTGAGACGCAGAAACCAGTCGCCCTTTGCTTAAATATCGTAGTGGGTGTAATAAAACCCCTTGTTTATTACGTAACCTCCCCTTTAGTCTCACTCCCGGCTTCAGTATCTAGTTAGATGCTATTCCATTTCCGGGTATGCCAAACTGCATGGTTAGAGGCAGCCCAAAGGAGCATCGCAGTTAAGCGTAACCCAGGGGACATTGAGATGAGTGTTCTTAATAATTATTAGGGTTTGTCAGACTCTCGAGAAAACCTTGCTGTTTTAACTATATTGCTAGGTAGCAGCGCTCGGTGTAGACTGACAAGTTCCGATCATGCTCGGCCAGGTTTGGGCTATGTTAATAAGGAGGCTCAGAGGCACTTCAGAAAAATATAATAGTGAATAATTACTCAGCTTAATAGCCTCTCAACCCGCATCTTTGCACAGCATCTCCGTCCAAAGGTCCACTTTTACGGGCCTCCGGGCCCGGGTCCCAGACCTAAATTCGGACCGTCAAGGCACCTAAAGAAGTTTGAGGCACATAAACACTACCTAGGTACCTTCCCAAGTAAATAGAGTAAACAAGCTGGCATGGGAATAAGAGTTGCATTTACTGAGGAAACAAGTGACATGGTAACTCCGTGGTGAACTTGGGTACAGACATTCTGAAGTCTTCCCCATCACCGCCCTTGTATTACCTTTCCACGATGTCAAGGGTCGTCAGAACGAGAGCACCTGTCTCACCCTCTATCTTTTCATGGTTAATGGAATCTCAAACTTCGCCCATAAGTGCTCAAGCCGCCAAGTAGGTAAGAAAGATACAGAGTTTCTAGATGGACGTCTCCCCAACCCCGACCTCACCATTCGATCTCCGCCAAAATATCCACGGAGAACTGCATTGTATCCTCTAGAATCCCTCATACTCTACAGGTCTTCGTGAAGTGGCCCAAGTCTTGATTCTCATTACCTACTCACTTGAAACAACGCGCAGTTACCCTCACAAACACACATACCCTCCTCCCCAGTGATCCTTCACTCCCATCTCATCCATCATCACGAGCCTTTGTTTCTTCCAAAGTTCAGCATTCAGACTCTCTCTTTCAATATCAGCCCGCGCGTACTGGTTCTAAAGAAACTTCGGCCAAGGAGTCAGCGCCAACATGGAAAAAGAGGGCAACAGCGACACGAGCGTGCCCTACGGGGTGCGTAGCTATTGGTACATGATAGGCCAAGTCGACCTGATCATCTTCCGCTCCAATGGCGGCGTGGTAGTTCTCACCCTTCTCCACGAGCGTGGTCTCCAACAGCACGCCACTATGCAGAGTAGCGCGGCTGGCACTCTTAGCAGTGGCGGCATGGCACGTCCCGATACTCAGAGTAGCCATCAGAATACTGTGGTTCCTAGAGGCATGCCTGGTGTTATTTCTGGAAATGGTGACATAGCTGCCCTCGATTTGGTGATCGACAACCGGATCACCCAAAACCTATTTGTTGCTACTATGGGCCTGCCTGGCGCTTCTGGCAATGGCGGCATGGGAGCACTCAACCCATCGGGCCCCATTCAGGATGTCTGGGACTTCATCCGGAGTCCCAATTCTTACAGAAACGGTAGCATAGTAGTCCTCAATGGCCAGAGCCACGCCCAGCAAGCCGTTTATTACCAAGCTCTACCCGCCGCTCTCAGAACCGTGCTGAAGGAGTTCCTATACTTCCCGCGTCTCCCAACTGAGCTTCGCGATATGGTCTGGGAGTTTGCATTGGCAAATGAGAGGCCGCGCTTCGTCCACCTCCGCGCGCCCGCCTGCGGCTTCGCCACAGGACACAGGCGCCGCCGATGTCCCAAGGATAACGGGCGCAAGCTCAGGATCCGCAGTGTCACGTACGAGCAGGTCCCGTTGTACTTTTTTGTCAACAAAGACTGTCGTAAGATTGCCGAAAAGCACTACACGATTCGTTTCTCTGTCGCCCAGCAATATCGCGCTATATCGCGTACCATAGTGAGCGTTACGAATATCATGATGGCTCCTGACGATATCCTGGTATCCTGGCATACGCCTGAGCTGAAGGTAAGTAATTTCGGGAGTCCTCACTTACCCTCGCTATCATCAAAGAGCACAGATCCCAATAGGCACTATAATCATATCTTCAAAACCTAACAAGCTGCGAAGCACTGGGAAAACCCGTCTCAAGATGGACGGCCGTTACTAACATGCATCATTACAGTGGGATACGCCTCTCTTCGACATCCGATTCGGAGATGGCGCGAGGCACGTTCACAACCTGATGATCATGCCGTGGAGAATCAATGGCTTCCACGCGCCGGCTATTCAAGTGCTCCAGAAGCTCTTGGACAGACTGCGCAACAAAGACGCCCTTAAGAAGGTCCTCGTATTGAGCCGCAGCGACCACGGCGCCCTCAATTATGTCTATGGCATTTATCCTTACGATTTTAGAAGGAAACAACGGTTGCGAGCATATTGTTCCTGCGCCGGTCTCAATCTTAGAGTGTTTCTTGACAGTTTGATCACTAAGCTGTATGTCGCGAATACCAGGGAGTACTAGAGAGCCAAGGTACGGAGTACTGTGCCCGGCAATGGCATTGATTCTCGCCGAGATCGCGACGTCTTTATGGCAAGGAACATGCCGCAGAGACGGAGTAGCCAACAATCTGCGAGACACACTGATAATGGGATTCATGATTTCACACTAAGGCAGAAAATAGCACTACGAACGCTGACCATCTCGGGTCGGCATCTTCGTGATGTTCGGTGGATACTGGGCGATTCGGGGGGCGGATGGGTCAAATAGATATCACTCTCATTTCTTGGTAATTGATTAGGATGCCCCTCGACTGGTACTCCTATTTCTACTTCGCGTTCGCGTCATTTTCTGTACAGCTACAATTACTGCCAATTACTATGCCCAAGATAGCTGGGTAGCCCTCCGTACCTTACCGGCCTGGGTGGGCTGTCAGAACCACTCTCAATCTGTTGTTAGCAGTACCAAATCCAATGTATAGAGGCTACTAATTGTTTTAAAGCATTTCCCGTTTTGATATGTTACACAGGGGTAGCTATTAAAATTCCTTGCGTGGGAAAAGATGATATTCAAGGTGCCAACAAACCTCCATGTTGGGTTATGCTTTGACCGTGCAAGGATACAACCCTCCAATACATCCCGAAACGCCATGCGATGCCGTGTCAAAGTTGGTCCGTTCCTTTCCCTCGTCGCTATCATAATCATTATTTAAGCCCAAATCCCTCGCTCTCATTCACGGCCCGCCAGAGAGAGCTTTCCAGCCTCTCCTGCGACCTGCAGCGGTACAGCGATAATACGTTAAAGCAGGTCCTCGCCGAGGGGAACCTTCGTTCATCATCACCCAGGCAGTTGATTTTGATAACCAGGGATGTCGCGCCCATGGCGGGGATCCGATCACTACCAGTGATGAAGGATAAGAGCCTACGCTGGTCCCTCGGCGGCGCCTTCTCAAATGTGTTCCAGAACCAGAGAATGGTGGGCTCAGTTCTTGGACTGCTTCCCCTTGGCCAGTTTGTGTAAGCAGCGACAGCTTTCAGAGAGGTTATATCGAGAGACTCGTCTGAGCCTCGCACGAGTAACTCGATCTCTTCGGGCTTGAATAAAGTCAAGGCGTTGCCTGCGCATACGGTGAAGAAACCCCGTTTAAAGGGCTCAAACTGACGAGATATAGAGGTGTCAAGTAGATATCTCACATATAGGTCGACATACTCTTTGCGATTGGTGTTCGTCACCATCTTTGTCTCTCCACCCGGGCAAAGCGGTACTCGAATGCGTGTCCCATACCTTTCGACATCAACCACGAAGTCCAAGCAGAATGTTGATTGTACGTCACCGTCAAAGTTCAATAACTGGCGTAGGCCCCTTGCAAGTGCAGGTCGAAACTCGGCCAGATCGTCTAGGGTATAATTCATAGTTGGCCGTGAGTGGCCGGGCATACCAGCCGCCGGTGAGGGTGCAGCGGCGAGCAGTTTTCGAAAGGCAAAGGGAGGGAAGGCAACGTCGAGGATTGTGGAATTATAAATGGCGAGCCCCAGAACAACGCCGACAAGAAAGTACTGGTCGGATGTTTCGAACGTATTGGGGTTAAAGTAACAGTACTGAGAATCCTCGTCATACACAAAGAGACCTGAGTGAAGAAATAAGTTTAGGGTTCGCCAAGCAGCAAGCGTGGGTTGCCTACCGTGATCTGGATTGAACACCTCCCGCACGAGGAGCAAAAACCATTCCTTTCGAAGCCCGCCACCATCCACGCCTTCTTCTCCCAGAAATTCAATACGTAAAGCCTTCTTGATGTCCTCGCTACCGCTCCCAACAACCTCGCTTACTTGTTGGAGGCTATCATCCACCAGACACTCCCGACGGACGCTAAACACAAGATGCTGTGTATAGCTCTTATGCGTCAAAATACTATCAAAGAAGGCTTCCCTTGCCTTCCCCGCCATCTGGCGTTTTGCATCAAACTCTAAGATCTGAATCTTCGCCCAGATGCTAAGGAAGAAGGGATACTGGCAGAAAGTGAACTTGCCTCTTCTCGATTCCCAAAGCTCGAAATCTGACTTAAAGTCGATGGTATCAACCAAAGTATTGTAGAAATCGCTTGTGGCGAATAGAGTCCCGTGCACTCGTCCATCACTTGTGTCGCGCCGTCGCGTATGCGTATATCGATTTGCTGCGACGATCAAAGCCATGAATCTGGCACCAGCTTTGATCTGCCAGTCATCAATGTACATTGTTCGCTTTTGTTCCGCAAGCAGCTTCTGTTTCCTTGGCGACTTGGAAGCCTCCAGGGCCGCGTGGAGGGTAGCCGGAGTGTTGGCCGCACGGCCATTCGGCATTTGTGGAATCAAACCATCTGTAATGTCAATATTCGACTCTGGTTTCCTCTCGTTCTGGCGAGTCAACCTATATGTCACGAAGGTGCTAGTCATATCCTTGATCTGTAGAAGCATATGTTCAGGGAGCCTTGACAACCACGTTATCAAATAGTGGTGGCAGGCTTCTGAGGAGTTGGCCAGAAGACCAAATATTCGTTTGAGAATTCCTGGATGTCGCCCCATAGGCGATCGCCCCTCAGCATCGAATGCCTTGGTATGGGTTTTTCCTCTGTGTGGTTGTGAAAAATAGCCTGTGTATGATTGGAACCCTGGCACAAGAAGAGGGTTGGCGAGTAAGAGTAACAGAAAGCGTACATCTTGAGGCTCGGCCATTAGTCGTCCAGGTCGCTTTAAGAGCATCTCGGAACACTTCAAAAGGGCTCTTTGCAGATGTTCTTGTGCCTCAAGAGCTATCTGTTCGATTTGAAATAGTTCTGATTTCTCCAGTTCCTGCATCGCATCGGCCTGTAGCAACTCTTCGTACACCTGCATCCAAGTCTGCGCGGCGTTGTTCACAATATGGTACCAGTCCATTACTACGCCCCAATCAATACGGGGTGACCGCGAAGTCACGATCGAGGGCTTATCGTCGTAACGTCTGGAAGATGTTCGTGAGATATTAACCTCATCCTGGCCACCAGTCCACCATGAACCATTCTCGGCAAAGTCGCCAAGGAGAAGGAGCTTGGGGTCAAGCTCAGAAATGGGCGCGTCGTCGCGGGCTGGTTCTCTCCGGGTCTCAACATGAGGCCGCCTCACAGCTTCAGGGGT
This sequence comes from Xylaria palmicola, assembly GCA_022385595.1. Lineage (NCBI taxonomy): Eukaryota > Fungi > Ascomycota > Sordariomycetes > Xylariales > Xylariaceae > Xylaria > Xylaria palmicola. Next base: position 117,437 of record MU281395.1, read on the forward strand.
TAGCTTTGTACTGACGCTCACCCGTTGAGGAATAAACGAGTTATTGACGCATGAATGCGACCCAAAACACGTAATCAGGTAGTCTTCTACTTTCTTGAACATGCCCTTGGGATCAAGGGCAAATTTTTGTGGGCTAGCCTGTGAGCTATTCTCGTTAGGTTGCAATCTTGGAGGACGCGAAGAACTCCGGGCCTCAGGATACGACGTCGAGTGAGACTTTGGATGACGCGAGCACAATTTTAGAGGATTTGGCTCTAGGCTAAGATCCGAAAAGTCGTCAAACACTGGATTGCAATGAGACGCTGGTGGCGTATTGACAGATGAAGGTGAGCTTTCAAGTTTGATCAAGTGATCTTCAAGAGTGAAATAATCGTTCGTGGACCGAGACGGTGATCGACCCACCAACACAGGCTGTTGCTGGCTCGAGTCCCTTGAAACCCACTGTTGTAATGCAGAGCGCAAGCAACTCTTAATCAGAGTTTTGGTATGCTCAACAGAAATAAGATTCGCTATATCAACAATTAACAGTTGCGCGGGCAGCTCGGATTCCGACGACGTACGTGTATTTGAGGGTACTCCCAGGGGCGAGGTGCCGGCGGATTGTGCTCGTGAAGAAGGACGAGAGACGGCGCGGATAGTAGAGCGAGAAGGGGGCGTAGGTGGCTGGGTGTCGTTTATCGTCAGACACTTGGTACATCTGAAAACATGAACGTCCTTGGGCCAGCGCACAAGGCCGGCACATGTCATACAGTTGCCAGTAGCGAAATCGGCGGGACCAGGGGCTGCCCTACTCGTACTCGCAGCTTGAGACGAACTCGAATATATTTTGGGGTTGTAGTCATGGTGGTCAGCATCCTCGTCATTGCCGTACTCGTTGTCGGCCACAGCATTCTTCTTCTTCTTGCTTGAGAATAAGGAAGGAAACGGATGGCTCATTGACCGCGAGTGCTTATTTATTGGCTTCGGTTTCGATAAGACGTCGTCTTCGGAGCTGCTCGAGTCTGCCTGGATGTTTTGGAGGCTCTGTAGAGGGGTTTCGAGTTCGTTGAGTCGCGAGTTCGCTCTTGACCGACTGGGCAGGTTGTTGAAGACGGCGTCGCGTAGCGGAAAGTCATATTGGCCTAGTGAAGGCCTGTTTGTGCGGCCGTACATTGTGATTGCATAGGCTTGGACGTCCAGGAGGAAGCCGGAAGACGGCACAGCTAGACAGGACAGGTTGTGGCTGCCAACGCATCTGGCATGCTAGACACTTGAGCGGCAGGAGAGAGACGATCGCTAATCCAATCGCGGCAACGTCGAACCGCGGGGAGGTAGGAGGCGAGCACGAGCACGAGCACAACAGCGCAGGACGGGACGGGGTGGGACGGGAGACGAGGCCCCGAGGACGGCGCAACGGTCTGTCCAGCGGACAGCGGAACGCAGCCGTTACGACGTAGAAGGCAGGATACCGCGAGATTATATGTATCCTTGAACTAAAGACCTGATGTGGCCTCGGGATGCCTGGCAAAACACGACAGCAAGCGGCTTGAGGCTAGGCAATTGACCTTCACGACATACGATGGATAGGTAGACGAAGAGACAGCGCGGGGGGGCTTCTTAGTAGGACTGCCCGGACCTGGAAATTCAGGCGGCGGTGGCCCGCGGGAACGAGGATACGGTAGGTGCTGGAGTAACTACCTGAGGTAGCAGACTTTTGATAGTATTCGAGCGTGTTCGGCGGTTCGATTTCTTTTGTCGAGGCAGAACCTGATGTTGTAATTTTGGAGCAATGCATCTACATACTCCGTACAGCCTGTAGGTACCTATTGGGTTCAGCAGAGACCAGAGCCCGCCGAGAGATATTGCAGGGGTCGATCGACTGATACTAGCGGGTTTCCGAGGCTCTGTCCAGGTACCAATGGGGGGGGAGCTGCGCCCTGGGGGGTCCATTACAGCCTGTTGCCCATACGCTCGCTGTACCGTCTGGTACTACAAGTGAGTTGAAGTACCTACTCCGTATACCTACCATTTCGTCCCTATGTACGTAGGTACCAGGCCAACAGCGCTTCAGTGTCGGTTACGATGGGCCAATCGTGTATTTTCCGACCGTAGGTTAGGGGGGTAGTTGGTAGGTACCTGACGTAGGCAGCATCCCCCTGCGCCCCGCTCCCTACCTGTATCGTTAAGAGGTACGGAGTACGTACCCCAGCATTTCATCACCGGTGCCGAATCCAACTTGAGCCCTCCCCACGATGTATGCGGTACAACATGACATATCCAGAATCCAGTCTGTACAAATTACCGGGCAGCTAGAGATCTCTGTAAAATCCATAGGATATATGGTGCTTTCATGCATCTTATTGAATGGCTTGCCGGATACAGCCGGCCATGTCAAGTGGTACCTACACCGGAAGAGCGGAGTACGGAGTACCTAGGTATGATTCAGTCTAGTGCCATGCTTCCGCAGGTGCCGGCTTCATGATATACCTAGGTATACCCTATGCCGGGAATTCGCTGTTGCCATGCTGCCATGGAGATTACCTACCCGGTCGGCCCCGATCCGGAAAGGAGAGAAGCTTCTTGATTGACGGTGCATATGCAAAGTACCGGCTTCCAGGTACGGTTCCGTGACGGTCCGTGTCGCGGCCCCAGCAGCGTCTGGGGTCCCTTTTCGACGAGAGAATGAAACCGGTGCAAAACAAGCTCACCTTGTTGCCCTCGCCGGAGGCCAGAGACCACGAGAGCGGTAATAGTGCTGTCCTCTCCAGGCGTTAAACCATAAATCGTAAATCGTGCAGTTGCAGCTTGTGACGTGTCTCGGCAGCGCTCTGCTGGGGGACATAGCACACAATCTACGTGGGTACCCAGGTACCTACAGGCAATATGAGGAATCTTTACGTATTTAAGTACCTAAAGTCATGTACTTGTGTACCTAGGTAGTACCTACCTCTTTCCTATACAGTGGCACTGCTGATCAGGTATTTACCAAGTAGGCTAGTGTGGACCCGTCAGGATGACGCAGGGCCTGGAAGCGATAGAAATAAACCTTACGCATGTCCTCGTCATCGATGAGTACGGCAAGCTGCCAGTGGTTGGTTCAATCTGTTGGTCCACTAACGAGGACTATCTCCTCCTTGCAGTAGCTGAGAATACAATGAAGATCTTATAGCTGCTCAGCTGTGCCAGCTCTGCTCAGCTCTGCCGAGAATGGGCTGTATTTAGCAACTTAATACTGACATAGTGAGTGTTGAGAGCGGGCGATTACCTAGAGTAGGACTGCGATCTCATGCCACGCCAGCCACAGACCCCAGTGTTATGCGTTGCCTGCAGCATCCGTCGCCCGGCTGATGAGGTTACCCCATGTGCTCCTAGGTATCGAGTCTGATCAAGTACCTACCTAACTAGGTACTCTCTCTTTTACGGCCATACTCAGTATATAGAGATGTCCATGAGTGTAAAGTGAATCTAACTAACTAGTTTCCCCTAGTAAGGATAATTAAATAAATAGAGCAGATATATTCATAAGGCAGGTACGGATTCCATGTCGTGGGAAGAGAAAAAGTGTTGGTGAACGAACCTCAATCTCTTATCCCCTTAGACATGAAAGGCTGGCTAGGTAGGAATGAGACGCGAGTCACTAATTTGCGGCACAAAGATGAGCACCAAAGAACCTTCTTATTCTGATCTTATAAGCTCTGCGCATCAATGGTAGGCAACAGCTTATTTCCTGAGTGTTATTATAATTTGTACGTACCTAACCCTCCGTGTTAACATGTGATGATAGGTCTTGGCGCACTTTTCTTCTATCCTACCTACCTAGGTAGTTAGGACTTCGCAAGCTGAAAGGCACCATCAAAACGATTGAACAACTGTCAGTGTTGGATTGGTGGGGGTGTATTGCTGCACCATTCCAATATATGGTTCCAACATATGGTGCGGGGAAGGATAATTGTCTGCCTGCTGCCTGGCCCAGCTGGGAGCAATAAGCAGTCAGTCATGGTGTGATGTAGAGGCTAGGTATCTATATCTACCTACGCAAACAAAAGAGACTCACGGCCTCTGATGCTCTAACACAAGAGATGGCATTGGGTGTGGCACTCGGGGAGATGTGTGTGTTATGAGAGCTACACCAGGCGGATTGCCAGTGCGACTCCAAGGATCCAAGGTCGGGGTTCGTGCGCAACTACAAGACCAAACCAATAGCAGAGGTTATGCGACGCACTGATTGGAAACGACCCTTCGCCTTCGGGCAGGGTTTCTCCTGCTTCGTAATGTGTGCTTCGCCATGTGACACGACAAACAAAGACGATGCCCGGCTCAGCCATTAGCCTCACTTCTGACACGCACCTCCGACACGCAGCCAAACCTCGGCAAGCGACGATCCTCAGGCATCCCAGCGCCCCCCCCCCCCCCCTGCATCACAATCCAACGTGGTTGAAATAGCCATGTAGCCAGGGCGCCTGCCCGCCCTCCATCATGGACTTCAGCTTCCAGGCCCTGGTCCAGCAACACGCCTCCCAGATGGACGCCGCCTTTCGAAGCCTCGTCGACACCATTGTGCGCAATAGCAGGTTGAACATAGGCCTGCTCCGTATCAGCAATGTCACCGAAGAGTAAGCAAGCAATGAGCCATGAGCCATGAGCCATGAGCCGATCCGCGCCGCCGCCCTTCCAGAAATCGGCCCTTCGCCTTCTCTCAAGACCACGCTGCTGACCCTCGACAGCTCCTTCCACGTCTCCCTCGAGGCCCGCATCACCAAGACGGGGCCGGCCAGCGCCAGCATAACCGCCATGACCGTCGACTTGTGTGGTCCGTCAGGCCACTTCGGCAAGGTGACACTACCTGCGATAACGACGCAGGCGTACGGCACCGACGTGGTCGTGACGAACCAGCTGGTCCACATCATCGACAAGGACGCCCTGAAGGCCTTCATCCGCGATATCATCCGGGACGGCGCAGTCCTCTCGCTGCGCGACGGACAGACGACCATCGCGGCCCTCGGTGTCGGGCCAAGAGAAATGGTCTACGAGAAGGATATCGCCCTTCCCGGCATGAACGGGCCGGCTGTGAGAGTGCACGTCGCGACCATCGTTCCGAACGACACTCAGGTGACAGCATCGCCCTCGGCGGCGAGCCTGATGCAAGGTAGCATCGCGCCCCTCAGCAGCAGCCTTACCGGCGGCATCATTTCGAGCACGGCCGCGCCGGGCAGCGGGAATACGGTCTCTGTCGTGCTGCGCGCGGATAACCCGAGCCCTCTAGAGATCAGCTTCGGCACGTGCTTCTTCGACATTAAGAGCCACGAGGGCAAGGTCGTCGCCGAACTCAAGGGCCGTCTCGATATCCGCTGCAAGCACTTCGAGGGCACGTTTCAAGGGCACGTGAACAAGGCGATTGCGGCCAAGTTAGCGGCCGACATGAGGGAGGCGCAGAATAGCGCGAGCAAGGACGGCAAGGGTGAGAAGGAAAAGGGCGCTGGTCAACTACCTCACGCGAGACTGGTGGGGAGACGCTGTGCTGGTGCTGGCTGGTGCGATGAGACGATCAAGGTCATTAATGTGCCTCTCGGGGACGTGAGAAGGCTGTTTGTTGCCCTGGGCATGGACGACACCGTGGAAGAGCCAGCCCCGGAGAACAAGGGAGGCGGCTTTACAAAGTGGACGCAGAGGCTGATGATGCGCTAAGTTGGGTTCGTTGCCGGCGGTCGAGTGTTCTCCCAACCCGCCATACGAGAAACGGTGGACTCGGTTCTGTGAGCCAAAACTCGCGATCAGACTAGACTGGAGGATGCCCATTTGGCTTCCGCGAATAGCTACTACCTAGACATGCGTGGTGTCACCGCACAAACCCTGGCAATCCGGCAATTCGTGTCGTCATTTCAGGTCACCCCTTACCCGTATCGTTGCGATGCTCAAAAGTGTGCAGCAGGTTAGCCGGTTGCACTCTGTTCTTTTATGCATTGCACATGCCAGGATGGCCTATATACGTTGAATGGTCTGAGAATACATGGGAAGACAAATTATGATGAAACGCCTATAAGAAAGCCCTTCATATTCCCCTCGTCGTGCTGAAAATCATACCGTGACCCTTCGAACGCGCTCTTGTTGGCGTGAGTGTGTGGTCGTGATATCATCTTGTAGTCATGATAACGTAAGTGGGCATCCGGCTCCCTGGTCTTGAGTATCGAGCAGGATATCTATGAGAGCAGTCCTGTGCGGAGTTGGCACTTGGAAGAAAAGCTCAATTAAATAAATCTATCTAGAAATAAGTTGGGGGGCATTGACGGGAACCAAAGAGAAAAGCTAAAGTTTATTTATTGATCAATAATCCACACTTTTCTCGAGTCCCGACCTAAACTGTGGGCAACTCGCACGTCTGAACCGGCATTTCACGCATAACTGAGTTAACGTACTCAGTCGGGTTGTTATAGCTGGTTAACAATTAAGCGCCGCCTCGACCCGAGACCCGAGACCGACATGACTAGCATATTTCACCGAATCGTCGACTTTCTGCTATCATGGATATCCCTGGTAAGCGTCCTCCTGAGATACATTTTTTGGTAAAATACCACGCACGTGAAGGGTCCTAATAATTGGCGCTTCAGGCTCAAAACTCCCAATATGGCTGGAAGTCGGTGGTCCGGAAGGTGAGTGCTCGATCGTGCCAGGCGAATCATCATCACTGATGTGATAGGCTTGTAATAATGCTAACATATGTCTAGACAGGAGAGGTTGTACATGAGCAGCAACCGTTAAAGAAGAAAATAAAGCTTCTGTTGCTCTTCAACCCCATAATGGAGTGGCTTGATAGAACGCACGCGATGCGTCTATATATCCACAGGGAGTCGGACAGGGCAGGTAGGAATGAGGTAGCAGCACATCAATCCTTGGTTCCATATCTAACCGCGCGATTTCGCAGGGCGAGAGGAGAGAGCGGCGAGCTCCAAGAGCCAGATCGCGGGCTTCGTGGACGCCTACAACATCAACATGAAGGACTTCGACCCGCCCAACATCGACGCGTACGGCAGCTTTCGCCGACTTCTTCACGCGCCGGCACATGCCCGAGTCGCGCCCCGTGTTCCGGCGTGAGGACGCGTCCAAGGCCGTCGTGGTGGCCGACTCGCGGGTCGTGGTCTACGACTCGGTGGCCAAGACCAAGGCGCTGTGGATCAAGGGGCAGGACTTCGACATGACGAACCTCGTCATGGACACGCAACTCGGCGCCCGGTTCGACGGGGCGGCCGTCGCTAGCTTCCGCCTGTCGCCGCAGGACTACCACCGCTACCACCCCCCCGTGGCGGGCCGGGTGACCGCGTTCCGCAGCCTGCCCGGCGACTACTACCAGGTCGACCCGATAGCGCTGCGGAGCAACGTCGATATCCTCACCAGGAACGCTAGGGACTACGTCGTCATCGACACGAAGGAGTTTGGCGAGGTCCTGTTCGTCGCGATAGGCGCGACTGATGTTGGATCTGTCCAGTAAGTCGTAAGCGACCTTGTGGGCGGATAGGAGGGGCGCTGACCCGAGTCTCGACAGGTTTCACAAGGAATGGCGGACGCCGGGCAACGAGATCCGGAAGGGCGACGAGCTGGGAATATTCCAGTTTGGCGGCTCTTCTATCATCGTCGCGTTCCAGGCCGGGCGCATCAAGTTCGACGACGATCTGCGCGATCTCAGTATGCAGCGCATCCAGGTTGCCGTCGAAGTTGGTATGAGCTTGGGATCTGCGGTCTGATCTTATTGTTTCAATAGTATTGGGCTTGGGATAACGGCGAGATTCAGGTACGAGATGAGTTGAAGCGTTCGGGTCATAACACATGGCGTGGTCAAGGCTGATTATTAAATTATCGGGATATGTAGCGTTGAGGAACTAATATCTTGTTTCAAGCGCTCAAGTTTGTTAGAAAAGGACTATGGCAGGTAGCTGGAAAACCTACGGCGCAGTGAACAAGCCGGCAACGGATTCACTAGGCAGATTGTCACGGGGTTACCCTGAGAGAAAAAAACAACTTAACCTTGATGAAGCTTCCGATGTGTACTTTCCATATCTCTCTCTTCCCGCGTTTTCTTAGAGCTTAGTGTTGTTCATTATTCAAAAGAGCTTCTTGGCCTGTTGTAGAGGTTCAGATCTTTTATCTGGGACAATATTTTGTGACCACGTAGCGCTTTATTATATTATGAATTATCTTCAAGACTTCTCCAGCAGCTACGTTGAATCGTTCGAAAACGACGAGCTCACGAGCCTCAGACTTGGCTGATTGCTGTTCTTATGAAGTGCACTTCCTCTCGGATTGCTTTTGTGTCTAGTATAGTTAAATATGTTTCCAATTGCCCCCGAACGCCCGAGTCCCATTTTCCAAGTGAAGCTGTATAGACAAAGTCAGTAACGATGCAGGGATGTTCCCTGATCACGGCATAATCCAGCTTTGCCCGCTACATGATTTCTCCGCGACCTTGACGAAAGACTCAACGCGTTCCGTTATCCACCCGGAGTCGACTTTATCCTCTGAGTGGTCTGCTTGAAGCTTTTGCTTCCCAAGCCTTATCCCGCGCGACGTCTTACAAGTGCTCCCAGCAAGCGAGAACTGCATGCAGCGGGACGTCTTCTCGCAGATCTTGCGGCACTCTTCAAACGAGACGTTTTCACTCTGTACATCGCCTGAGAGGTTGTCCCAGTCGGATATCCGGTCCCTTATATGGGGAATAACGAGCTGGCGGAAAATATCACCGTGGCGCGGAAGAATATGGTCCTAGGGTTGGGGGTCAGCATTAATGTCTCGAGTCTCCATCTCTGTCGTCCGGGTGGGAAAGTGACTAGCTTACAGTTGAATTCCACGCCTTATCAAAATTATAGTATGAGTAGATATCTTCAGGGGCCATATGGTGGTAAGTAGTAGCATAGTAGCACCATAGGTAGTCGCCCTTAACAGATTTCGTCTTCATATCCAACAGCGATGGCATATCGCCCTCGAGCGTCGGCCAGACCGTTGAGAGCTCTACGTCCGCATCGGACATGACTCTCGAGAGAATAAAGTCGCCAGCCCATTGGTTAATTGTGAGTTTGTCATAAGTCTCCAGGTTCGCCGCGTGCCGTTCTACGAGCCTTTCCATCGCAGGGTTGGAAATGATGATTCCCGCACCCCCGTAGGCGAACACCAAGTCTGCGATATTCATCTGGCGCCCGATGTAGTAGGCCCGGGAGGCATTGATGTTGGAAAGCCAAGCTAGGAGACTGGGCCAGAATACGTAGGTATCGCACTCGATGAAGATGTACCACTTGCTTGTAGGGTGCTGACGGTAGGCCTTGCTCGCCACGGGGAGAAATTTCCACTTGTCCAACTTCCAGGCCGGTGTGTCGCGTCCAAAGCCAGTGTTAGGGGCGTCAGCCCAGCTGGCAACCTCTTCAGACGAGACCATTTTCTTCCCGTGCTCCTGCAAGTAACGATAATACTCAAAGTCGGCATGGTGGTCTAGAAGAGTAGAGTCCACCTCGTCCAGGGCATTTGCAATGTGGTGACCGGCAAATTCCTCCTCCATATCAGACCAGATCCCATAGTGCTTGAAACATGGCAAGCTTGTATTGAGAAGTGGCGGCAGTTTCTGTTGAACTTCATTGGAGCCTGTCCTGACGATAACAAAGACGTCTTCGAGACCTGCCACCGACGCGCAGGGGTCTTCCTGATCCCACTTCCTGTTCGCAGCATGCGGTAGCGTGATGGTATTCGTAACCAAAGAAACACGATGGGAATCGTGAACGAAACGTAATGTTCCACCGATGAAAATGAGAAGTGCAACATAAACCATAAGGCGGGGTCGAATCCCCAGCCAGAGAGGCATCACGCCCATTGCCAACAAGACTCGGGGGGATGGATCGAAACGTATTCGAGGGGAGAGGAAACGATATATGTGTGGAGTATAGTATAAAATAATGACAGACAGCGCTAGAATGAAAGCCAAGGGAAGGAATAGGAGACAATTCGGTAAAGGGATGGCGTTGGAGTTAGCATCGAATGTCCGTCACCGGCGAACCTATGATGCTGATCCTAATAGCGAACATCCGACGTGTGGCTATTGCGATGACAGCCTCTGACCCTCTGGATATCTCAAAAAGGGCGTAAACAGAAGGGTGAATAGCATGGATATCTGCGCCCCCGGCATCTAAGCGTGCTAACCTAGGTAACCTAGGTAGATACTATGTGCGCCACTACATCTTACTTGATTCGAGATGCATATCAGGAAAAGGTGGCTTCCTCGTAATTTTTCCCTCCCTCTTCTCTTCGAGCGCCAAGGCTTACCGGGGAGTGCAAGTAGTGGCACAGTATCGGGAACGATGGGACGATGGGACGATCTACGGCGGATTTGCTATTTCCAGCCATGTCCACGCAATTGCGTTCCGTATACTAACGAGGAATGAGTCGTTAGTAGCGACCACTCGTCCAACATGACTTGTCAGTTACCAGAGCAAGTGGACATCAAATGGGAGCCCCTGCTTCGTTCGGCTCCTTTTCTAGTTTTCTAGTCTTTTCTTCTTCTTCTTTTCTTTCCTTCTCACAGGTACTTGTTTACCCTTTTTCTCAGTACGTGCCTATCTTCACGGAAAGCTTTCTTTGCACAGTACCTAGCAGTGGAGTAGTTATCCCACTGCATGTCAGATACAGGCGTTCTACTTGATAACGCTGATTGGGGATCCAGGGTTCACAAAAATAGAACCCTTGCAACATACCAGTACGGGGGTACGTGCATTTAGCACTGCCCATAGAGTGGACTATTTCATCGAAATACGTAATTAGGTTACCAGGTACCCGGGACCCATTTCTCACCCAGTAAGTACTTCTAATCTAGCAACATATCCAACTTGGATAAATGAGCGACTATGCACGTGCAAGCAAGTAGCAGTAGGAAGATAGTCGAGTGCACGGCAAATGCGAAGACTCAGCGAGCTTGGCTTTATCCTGTCGCGACGTGTTGTAGGTAGGTAGTCTGTTTTCCTCAGGCCCTCTCGCCAAATCATATTCAACTTCGTTACTTGGATGGACGGAGAGGTGGGATAGTGATCGGCCTGCTAACCCAACAACTGTTGGTCGGTTTCCCCCTTTTTGCGTCTTAGTTACTAGAAGAATCATCAACAGCTAAAAAGGGTGCTACCATGGATTAGGTAATGTACTACCATTGGCCGGGCCTGTATTTACAGTGTCTCTTGATATATGTGTGCTTTGCGTGCCAGCCCTAGCACGGCGGCGTCGTGGTCAATTAGCGCTATCTAGATAGTCCGTTGGTGCTAAGAGGACGGTAACAAGCGGCGGGTTCATGGCCTATGACTACACCAATGCAGCCATTGCTGGCAGGGGGTTCCCACCCATCTGGCGTTGAGAATAGCGTTCGGCCCGTAATTTAAGCATGTTTTGGCCGCTGGCCTCTGCTCTTCAACATGCAAGTTGCGTGAGACACGCCATCAAGGTCGTGGGGCTCGTCCATAAAACCCTCAATACTGGTGCCCTCTACTCCGTATAAGGGGGCGCAGTACCCCAAATCCAACGGTTCTTGATGGGTTGGCATTCCCCTCCCGTCGGCGGTAGGGGCCGAGCGTCCGTCAATTGGCTCGTTTGCACAGACAACCACATGCCACATGCAGGAATGGAATGCAGGAATAGGAATCATGTGTCATTATAAGCCGAATTGGGAATACGGAGGGGATTCCGGCAGCCTTAAACCGACGTCACCCAATAGCGAAAATGATGTATCTCTCCATGTTTTTTTCATCCTCTATTGCTCCTAAATTCAGCTCTTAACTCATGAAAGGAGGCGTGTATGCGTCTATCATTCATCCTTCCCCAGGTCTAGTCAGTCCCGTTACCCGACCCGTTCTCCACGCGCCAGTGCCCTCATCAGGACTTTATGAAATCTATCGGGGGCATCCGTCTACCACGCATCTACCTCCATCTAGTCAAAAACTATGGCGGCCTTAATGGCGGACTTGTTGCGGATGCTCTCGAGAGCCTCGCCCCACTGCTCAAGCTTGAACGTCTTGTTGACGATACCTTGGGTCTTGACCTTGCCGCTGTCAAGGTAGTCGACGGTGGCCGGGAACATGAATGTCTCGGAGAACGAGCCGATAATGGTGATTTCTAAGCGCCATTAGCGAGACCCCGCGCCGGGAAGTGTGGGATGCCTTGGGCTTACCGTCACCGAAGATCTTGGATGGGGCCCACGACACACGGGCTGCGCTGGGATAGACGCCGTAGCAAACCAGCTTGCCACCGCGCCGGACGTAATTGATTGCGTCCTCGAGGACCTTGGCGCTCCCGCTAGCCTCGACGACTGTATCTCGCAGTTAGTGCCGAACATGAACAGTGCAGGCCCGGAGAAAACCAGCCATACCGATATCGAAGCCGTAGGGGTTGTCCTTCTTGATCTGCTCCCACTGCGGAGCTGGGTTGGATCGATCGAGAGCGACATAGTAGTCGGCTGCACCTAAGGACTTGGCGAGTTCCATCTTAGATCCTCCGGGGGCGGCGATGGTGAGTCGAGACACTCCGTTAAGTTTCCTGTGGAGCACGGTAAGCCATTCGCCGTCAGAGGGTTCACATCCCAACGTACAGGAACTGGGCCATCATAAGGCCAGTAGGGCCAGCTCCTATCAAAAGGGCGTGAGACCCGGCCTTGGGGGCGATCTTCTCCAGTCCGTGCATCGCACAAGACGCGGGCTCGATCAGTGTTGCGTCGACATCGCTCAAGTTGTTGATCTTGAACAGGCGGCCCTGGGGGTACGAGCACTGAAGCCGTTGTTAGCGGGGATTTAGAAGCTATTCGAGGTGACCGGACGAACGTATTCGGCAAACCCACCGTCCAGACCGAGCACGCCATGAGCCTTGAAGTCCTCGCATAGCAGTTCCTCGCCTCTCCGGCAGTAGAAACTATCAAAGGACGAGTCAGTCCAGGGATTGCGGATATGGGTGCAGGAAGCGCTCTACTCACCAGTGGCCGCAAAGCTCAGAATTATCGGCGGCGACACGATCACCGATCTGGAAGCCTTTCACGTCGTCCGAGAACCCTATGTTCATTTAGCAATAGGGGTCGCTGGCCATCTCCCAACCACCTACCGACAACCTCGCCGATAGTCTCATGTCCAGGAATGAGAGGGAACTCAGCGATGAATTCCCCTTCATGTATATGCAAGTCGGTGCCGCAGACACCGCAGGCCTATGATTTGACTGTTATTAAGGCGACAGGGAGAATTAGGTTCGAGCTTCGCTCACCTTGACCTTGATAAGCACATCGCCAGGTCGAAGAGTTGGGAGTGGGACTTCGACAATTCCCCACACCTCTGGCTTCTCATATCTATTGGGCGAAGAGTGTCAGACGGGAATCGTCCCTCGGTACCTTTCACACATCTCAATGGATTTGGCACCATTTACTGCGCCTAGAACGAGTATGGCTTATCCCGGAAACTCACCTGAGGGCCTTCATCGTCTGAGGAAGGTTCGCCATGATGATATCAAGGGTCTAGCAGTTGATGTGGAGTGGCGATGTTCAGACGTAAACAAAGGCTTGACATGAGATGTTAGGACAAAATAGACGAGAGAAGACGGACGAAGCCGGCCACGAAGTACTTATACGCTCAGCATATTACCCCACGCTCCAAATGAACGAATAGGATAACCAATTCAACCCAATGGAGAAATAAAGAGCCTGCCAACAGAAACGCCAGGGCCATGACGTCCAAGCTGGCGCTGGCTGGGAGTGGGATAAGGAGGGGCATTTCCAATCATGCGAATGGCCGTGCCTGGCACTTCAGTCCCGCCCGGGTCGCCATGCGGAGGGATCCGTTGGGCTAGTGCACGAATCGTGAGAGTGAGTGGGTGGTGAGAAGACGCTAACTAACCCCTTGTGATCGTGTGGGTTATGTGAAGACAGCTCAAGTGTAAGAAACGGGGGCTCTCAACTCTTCGTCGTCCCCACTCGGAACCCCAGAAACAAGGAAAAGCAGGCCGGAGAAGCTGAGTGCCAACAAACACTAGGTGCTGGCTATCATCGACTTGTATATGGCGGGGACGGCAAGGGTGAGTTGTGGCAATATTCAGCCATTGGCATTGGACACACTAGCTAAGAATGCTATAAAAATTTTGATACCGCCAATTCAAGACTGCGGCTGTGACACGGCACCGGAGATCTTGGATCTGTAACCACCTCTATCTACCAACTAGGCACGGGACGCTAATTTGTCCAATGTGGCATAAGATCGTTACGTCCTTACGTTGTCGGGTTGCCCCGATACCGATATAGGATGTGCGGCTTTCAAGTTAGAATCTAGAGCCTGTATGAACGGGCGCCACGATGAGCGCCATGTAGTATCTGGTAGGGTCGCAAACAAATAAAAGCCTCAATTCGGGGGTGTGGGGGTCAAGGACACGGGGAGAGTAAGCCTTATGTACGAGGCTAAGGATATTTTTGCGATATGAAATCTCGGATGGGAAGTGATGAGACGATGGAAATCACAACTCTTTCTCCTCGGCGGCCGTACTCGGCGATATCAGCGTCATCTGGAATGTTAGGTACTCCTCAAAGTAACCAAGGTTGGCTCGGCCGACGCAATTCGCATGTGCCACATTTGTAGGGCCCATCCGATCTCGTCTCGACCGGTACCTTAAGTCAGCTGACAGGATACTGGATAGCGCGAAATAACCGTATTTGAACTACATATACCGTCCGGGCCGATTTTCGGCAGCGCTCCAGGACGAAGGACAGTTTCATATTGTATGAGGTCGTACTGTGAGAACAGGACGATATCGCTATGTCACGTGGTTAATATCATGAGTTGAATCACCTGGCACAGGTTCTCGTACGCATGGCCGCGCGCGCTGAATATCTCGAAATTCTCGGACTTTTGGGTGTTTGCAAAGCAGCAATATTCGATAATTAAGTCTAGGCAAGGTTGGCCTCCCAGTACAACTGGGGGTCCCTAAGTGCGGCCCGCATTGACTCTGACGCGGGCTGATTGATTCTTTCGAAAGTCGACCATACACACAAGATGGGCTTCACAGCTTGGAAGGACACGCAGGACTCTTTTTGGCAATCATTTGTTTGTTTGGCGCAAAAACATGACCCTTAATTCGTAGAAGACGGTACCGAGATTGGTCTCCTTATAACTCCCACCCGTGCATCCGAGGTTGTGCCCTATCGATTTTCTACCACGCATGTGCTGTCACGCATGCAAAATCGCGTGATTACGCAGGCGCTTCATTCCCTAGAGTACATGTCCACGCCGGTTCCCATGTGCATCGAAGGATTTGATCAGAGAAGAAGAGACTTGGCCTCCTTTTACGAAGGAGGAGCTCCACGACCACGGCCAGCTCCGCCACGGCTAGCAACGAGTGTCAGTGCGCGTTCATCGTCGAGACAAGCCCATCGAGGCAGGCAGAACTCACAATTGAGGGTTGAATTCACCAGGAGCGCCACCCTCCTTGCCCTCGCCAGCATCCCGTCGTCGGTATCCGCCCTCACGGTCGCCACGGTCGCCACGGTCGCCACCACGGCCACGACCGAATGGTCTGCGCTCCCGCTCACCCTCGGCGCCCATCATGCCACGGGGAGGCGCGTGCGATCGCTGCTGCTTGATGTGTGTAGCCGGGACGATCTCGGCAGGGAGGTGCAGCCACTCGCGGAGGTAGTCGAGACCCTCGGGGGTCAGGGTGTAGTAGTAGTATTGCCACGAGAACTGGGTCTTGACATAGCCGCGCGAGGTGAGGGACTGGGCGGCCTTGACGACGTAGAGGTTCTTGGTGTCGATGTCGGGGTGCTTGGGCAGGTTGAAGTCCTTCTTCGCGACCATCACGCCCTCGCGGAAGAGGTACTACGGCAGAGGCAGAGAATGTTAGCTACTTCGCGACCGGCATGCCATGCGTCGTGAACTCGGTGAACTGGCGAGGCGGCCGCGGGGCCCATGTCCAGCCGGTGGCTCGCCGCATGGCCAGGGCAGAATGGATGGAAGCGGGTGCTAACCTCGTGGATCTTCTTGCGGTCAGCCTTCGGAATCAACATCTTGGCGGTTCGTTGTTGGGCGACAAGATGGTGGGAGGGGGATGATGGGCGTGGTGTATTAAGAAGTTGGCTGGCGCTGGCACTCTCTCGAGATCGGGGATTGCAATGGATGAGAGATCCGGGCAATTTTTTGGTGTGTGCAAAAACCCTACGCGAGTGGCTTGATAAGGCACTCTGGACGCATCGGGTGGGGGGACGGGTGTGTGGCGGTCTATTTTACTGTGGCTGATAAGCTGGGGTCGGACCCGCCTGTGCGATAAGAGATAGATGGGCATCCATTGATAAGATAAAAAGACCACTTTAAGGTGGGCTGTCGGCTTGTCGCATGTCACTGGGCAACCAACCCGTCTGGACGCGTCGCCTTTCCTTGAAACTCCATTCAACCCAGTCCCCAGCATCCAAACATCCACCAAAGCAATCGCGCAACCATCCACGACTCACCACAGCCATCAAGAGCCATCAAGAGCCATTAAGAGCTATCAAGAGCCATCGACACCTACGACACAATGGCCTCAAGAAACCTCAACGTCTTCGTGACGACCTTCCCTGGATTGGGACTCCCTCCAACCCTGTCCTTTCCACTTCCATCGACATCTACCACATCAGACCTGCGCGACCACATCACGAAGAAGCTCCCACAGACCGACGCCAGGTTCATCGTAACCACTATTTCAAACAAGCAGCTGACCCTCGGCTCGACACAACCAATCTCCGACCTCTGCGACACTAGCGATGACTTTGTTTCTCTACGGCTATCACTTCCCCTGTGCGGTGGCAAGGGTGGCTTCGGATCCCAGCTCCGAGCGGCCGGAGGTCGCATGTCCTCGAAGAAGAAGAAGAACCAAGGCGATGAGAATGGCTCCAGCAGAAACCTCGATGGACGACGGATAAGAACCATCAACGAAGCCAAGGCGCTCGCCGAATACCTAGCCATCAAGCCCGAAATGGAACAGAAGGAGAAGGAGAAACGGCGCGCACGGTGGCAGCAAATCGTCGAGGCAGCAGAAGAGAAGGAACACGAGATCAAGCACAACACCAAGGGGCGCATCAGTGGTACATGGGTCGAAGACAAGGAAGAGGCGGGCGAGCGTACCCGAGATGCCGTTCTTGCCGCAATAAAAGCAGGCAACTATAAAGATAACCTTCTCAGTACATCCCATGGCTCGTCCTCAACCGAACATGTGGACGATTCTACTAGTGGAGACGAAAACGCAAGCGAAGAATCGAGCAGATCGAGATCACCAACAACGAAAGCAACAACGAAAGCAACAACGACGAAACCGCCGACACGCGCTTTCGCTGGTTTCGATGAAGACGACGAGTTTATGAGCTCTTCTGATGAGGAAGACGACGATGCCAAGTGAAAATATAGGCGCATCACTCACAGCGACAATATATACCCGCACTGGTTATTAGGGGACCAGTTGAACCACCCAGGGTCAGACCAACAGAGTGTCTTGAATCCACATCCTCTCACCGCAAACTCTCATCGCAAACTCATTTCTTCATTCGCAAGCCTAATGTCGTCGCCAGGAGAGCGAAAGGCCGCCCCTATTGCATCCGAACAGGTCCCAGGGCATTGGTCCCTTATTCCTAATACTCTCCCATTCGAAAGAAAACAGGAAGGCGAGAATGCATGGATGGTAATATAATAATGAACATACTCCAATATGGAAATGAAAGCGCGAAATGCTGCACGTTGGGGTACCTTTTTCCGAAAACAGGTATACACATGTTCCATAACATGGCGACAAGCGGGAGGACTATATAACAGGATCATAGCGAATTTATGCTATAGAAGTTATAGACTCGGACTAAGTCAAGCTCGCCTATTTTCCTACTACTGTGATGATAAGTAAACGATAATCTTGTAACCAATAAATACCGACCTGCACAAGCATTTGGGGAAATTAGAATAAATTAATTGGTGAAGGCGCATCGCGTGCTTCCAGATCACCTGGACGTGCCAAGCCCATAGCAACTCTTCTACAGGTGCCCTATTCTTCTCGGTCCTAGAGATTCAACTCTCCCAGGACGCCCTGTTGTTTGAATCTCGCGAGATTTAAACAGCCTGGTTTAGTTTATAGCACAGAGTAATGGTTATTCACTGAGATTATTATTAGGAGGCTTGTGGCTACCACCCGTTTATGACTGTTATTCTCGATTATGGTCATCCATCCATTCCTCAGCTGCAACCAACATTACTTTCATCAAAGAGGCGGTGGACGCCTAGTTTATGAAGAGTTCTCGATAACGGCCCTTTGGAAGCGCCAGGGAATTGCGTCGTATCGTCTGTATATGGCCAATTTCCTCAAAAGAAGTGTAGACCGAACTAGTGGCACTTTGATAGTCATCGCTATGCTCGACGATTACCTCCCTCAGATACGTGTATTGTTATGTGTCAAGGGCTCGTGTAGAGGACTTGGAAGGGTAGTTTTCTATTTATACGATAGTTAACTATGGAGTTAAGGCGACTTGCTAGATCTCTCTCCTGGCCTCTCGCGAGAGGGATCTGGCTTAGTTCTAATACCCTGAATAGCCTCACTTCATTCGCTAAATATTTCCTCTTTAGGCCAGTGTCTAAGACCTTCGCTTAGGACCTCCGACCTCCGGTTACCTTGCCTAAGGTCGATTCAACTACACGTAATATCAAGTGTCGCGGCTTATTCAGCTTCTTCAACTGGTGTACGTGTGACAGCGTAGTTCTCTTTACCCCTACCACCCCTCACTGGTATCGGATGCGCTCATAGGTTTATGTCGTCTAGGCTGCTTCATCGCACCGCACTGAACATGCTGAACACTGCGAATGCCTGCCAATGATCATAATGATGGATCTACAACCAGGCAATAGGCGGGGGCACAACCCGTCTACCAGAAAGTCTGGCATCAGTCGTTGTTACTGACTACCTAGGTACTTAGTAGGTACTTTGCCTATCTGGAGGCGCAGCTGCTTCCCCAGCGGTCTTTGCCTCGAAAACTTGTTGCGTTTCAAAGAACAGGATATTCTGTGATGGATAGACAGCTATTGTTGAACTAGGCTGCCAGTTCTGAGATTATCATAACCTATCTGCCTTGGGAAAAATAAGGGGTTTCGAAGGCCGTTGATGTGTAGCTCTGCTGACAACCGAGGCGGCCGTGCTGAAGCTCATTCTCATGTCAAGGTAATCTCTACCCCTATTTCTCATTAGCACACTAAATCCAGCGACAGGATAGGGCATGTCTCGCTCATTATTTGACTCGAGCAATTCTCTATTTAGTGAAGAGTTGGTCGAGGTTGTCCATCCACCCACCGCGGCCCGTGGCGTTATAGCGCTACGGCCGTTACCTATTGACCAGCCATGTGAGCTTGGCATTTCCTTGGCCTGGGGGATCCCGGCTAGGTGCATCACTTACACTACAATGCATCACCACCGCATCGAGAAACAAGGAAAGTGGGATATGCATCTGCGTTCATGGTTGAACCGGATATAACTAAAAGTACACACGAAATAACTACCTAACTAACTGCCTAGTTGGTCTAGCCTCCAGAACGGGCGCCGGACTAGCCGCACCGCAGAGATCCGGATGGACGCTACAAGTGTTTGCTGAGAGTCGCCTTCGCATCGTCACCCATGCTGCCCCCAAAGGAAGTGCTGAACCCCCTCAGCGCCTCAAGCTCCCTCCCCACGCTCTCCGTCTCGCCGGCGACCACCTCCCACGCGTCCTTCCCCAGCGGGACCCGGATGGGGATGCGCTCCCCGCGGGTGAGCAGCTCCCACATGGCGCGCGCGATGTCGTCCGCCGAGCTGAACGTCGCCCGCAGCCCCGCGTTCCCGAGCAGGCCGAGCATCGCGTTCGTCGGCATGTGGGCCGCCGCGTAGGCCGGGTGGCGCGCCGCCGTGGTCCGGAAGCTGCGGCCCAGGTACTCGGTGGTGGTGCCGCCGGGCTCGAGGATCGAGAGGTGTACGTTCCAGCCCGCGTCGAGCTCCTTGGCCACGCTCTCGGCGAAGCCCTCCATCGCGAACTTGGACGCGTGGTAGAAGGCGCTCCCCGGCGTCGTGATGTAGCCCCCCATCGAGCTCACGAAGAGCACCGCGCCGCCGCGCTGCCCCGTCTTCGGGTTCTCGTCGCGCAGCACGCTGAGCGCGCGCTTGGTCACGTCGACGGCGCCCCAGACTAGCATCGTATCGAATAGCACCGGTCAGCGAGGATTCCCGGGTTGAGATTGATAAGACCGAGATGTCACACTCACAATTTGTGTCGAAGAGGTCGCGCGCTTCCTGTGGTGTCGCGGCCTCCGTATCACCCATGACGGTGTACCCGGCATTGTTCACGACGACGTCGACGCGCCCGAAGCGTTCCACTGCTTTGTTGAACGCCTCGTCGATAGCTTCTACCGACGTGACGTCGAGCGCTACCTTGAGAACGTTCGGCGCGTCGTCGGCGAGGTAAGAGAGCGTGGAAACCTGCCGTGCCGTTGCGACGACGCGGCTGTCCGTCTGCGTGGCCAAACGTTTGGCGAGGGCTGCACCAATGCCGGATGAGCAGCCGGTGACTTTCGGGGCAAGTGTAAGCCGTTTGCACGAAGAAGTAATTCGACCTTTGGTCACGCCGGATGAAGTGGTGGGCTGTGAGTTGGACAAAGGCTGGGGTGGATGAAGCCGAGGATGGGGAGAGGGATATGTCATAATGTACTCACTGAACCAGACTGCCTTGGGCGGAAGCGTGTACAGGTTGGTGTTCTCCATCTGCAGGTATATGCAAAGATGTAAAGGGACTATATTATAGATTGGATTGGCTTAATATAAATGGGTGACTGGCTATGTTGTTTGGGTCTTGTTGATGCCGTTCAGAAGGTCGACGCCCAGGAAGAAAACATGTCTCTTTATATATTGTTAAAGCGCTCTATCCATCCTCTTCCCAATCTTCCAAGTCGTTCTATGCCACAGGCTAATGCCAAAACCTGTAGGTCCGACGGGAATTGCTTAAGTGCGGCATGACACATACACGTCAGTGGACAACACAACGATGTCAACGGGACTGCTAATTCGTAACTGTCTAGATCTAGCTCCAAAACACTATAGTGCGGATGAGGCTATGGAGCGAGGTAATCAAGCAACAGGGTCGCTTATGTGACCACGAGTTTGTCTGCGACGTAATTCCGTTGTTAAAGCCCGGAGTTACCGGGATCGTGCATCAAACCCACGAGGTCATCAAGGTTAAAGAGCGAATCAAATAAATGGATCTTCTGCCAAGCTGACGCCATCCAGCCCTATCCGATGCAAAACCCGATAAAGCCCCTACTTATTGCGGTATCCGCACATGGAATCTGCGGAAACTGACATTTTCACTGGTGATTGCATGGATTCTTGTGTACTGGAAAATTCTTCCGATTTTTGTTCTAGATTATGGGTTTCAAGTTTTCCGTGGATATTGTTGTGCGGTCCGCTCCTACTACAGGCTTCTAATACTAATGTAATACTAATGATACTACTGCCTTAACCGGTTTATGTAGTGCGATAAAATGAAGCACAGCTCAGTTCGTAACCTTGCTCATTTGCACCAGTCGCTTAACACCGACCTGTCAACTGTTAGCCGAAAAAGCATGTTTATGGAGGATTGTGTTTTCAACTCACCATCCAATTGCCACACTCGTCTGTCTTATCTCGTTGAATCTCTACTTGAAGTCTTTGGGCTTCGGGATAATCCTTGCTCTCTATTGCCAGCGCCAACTTCGTCAGTTGCTCCACGGTATCTGGCTTCACCAGTTCTCCGTTGTTCAGATGGTCAAAGAGTAGGCCTAGCCGCTTCTGTGTATCTTTGACTTGTGGTGCGAAAGAAGCTGGGGCTTTCGCTGTAACTCGCTGCATGTCACGGCTCATGAGATCAACTAGTTGTTGAGCACCGGCGGGAATATGAGAGCGATCTCCTGGTGGATATCTGGGCTTTGGCGGTGGTGCGGCTTGGGCCGGGGGAGGCACAGGAGGTCCTGTTGCTGCCGGTGGCCCTCCACTTGGTGGTGGCGGTCCTTGTTGAGTTGGAGGTGCGCCATAAGGAGAGGGTGCATATTGACTCTGAGATGGAGCTGCTTGCGGAGGTGGAGCATAAGGGTTGGGTGGAGGTGGTGCACGATTGACATTAGGTGGTGGTGCCATGCTAGTATGTGGAGGCGGCTGGCTGGATTGCTGCGGTGCTGGAGATGGAGCATATCGGTTTGATGGGGGGCCTGCTGCCGGGGGCGGGTTGTATGGTGAAGCTGTTCTCGGGACAAAGTTTCCTCCCGCAGGTGGAGGTGGTAGTCCGGAGCCTCCACCCGGAGTTGGCATAGCCGGCGGCGGCGCGTATGCGTTGGAGGCAGATGAACCAGGTCGTGGTGGCGGCGGGAGTTGGCCAGCTTGTGGAGGGCCACCTAAGGGGGACGTTACGCGAGCCATAGGGGGGCCCTTAGGAGGTGGCGGCGGTGTTGCTGCGGGTCGATAACCACCATACGGGCTTTGTGGAGGTGGTGCGGGTTGACTGGACTGATTTGGGAAAGGCGATGTGATAGCCTGCGCGCTTGGTGTGTTCTTCCGCGGAGGAGGTCTTGTCACCAAAGGTACATCGTTCCAATTGCCCACGTCTGCGTTTTTTGGCGGAGGAGGCCTCGAGGATGGAGTTGAAGTTCGAGGAGGGCCAAACGCTGGGGTAGGAGCACCATATCCCGAGGGGGGTAGAGGAATCTGCGCGGCTTGGGCAGGAGGCGCTTGGAATCCCTGGGGGGCGTAAGGGTTGGTTCCGGTAGGGGCGTACGGATTAGACACGACCGGAACAGGAGTTGTGCCGGCAGACGAGGTGTAGGGGTTGGGAGGAGGAAGTTGGGTAGCTTGTGGACCATAGACGTTGCCTGGGTTTACAGGTGTCGATTGAACTGGTTGATATCCTAGGACACCTGATGGCTGAGCTCGAGAAGCGACGCGTCCGGATGTTGCTGGGTGTTGAACTGGCTGTCGAGAGACTGGTTGGGCCGGGGCCTTCTTAATCGCCAGCTGAACACGCGACCGAGCCATATCGGCAGCAGGATATTTCTTAGGCAAGAGGTCCAGATACTTCTGAGCAACATCTAGCTGACCGTGTGCGGCAACGATGTCAGCATATTCAACGTACTTGTCATACAACAGGGCTAGTTTCCAGCCAGACGTGAGATCAGCCTCGTTGTCCTGGAATTTCGCGACGTGACGGAACACTGTAACCTTCTCGATGAAATGTTGTAGAGCTCTGGCATGGACGGAGAAGGTAGAGTCGCTGCTTTCAGCTAGACCAACTTTCTCAGCCTCAGCAAGTTCATTGACCCAGATATCCACGACCTTCTCCAGTTTGGAGCCAACCAGATAGCAGAAGGAGGCATCTTTTCGGGAGCTAGACTCGTAAATGCGATCGCCCAATGCCTCGCAAAGGTCAGGGAACTCCGTGGGGTCAGCAAACGTGCAAAGCGTCACCATAGTCTCTTTCCAATCAACTAGATCGGCGTTATAAACGACATCCCAAAGGTTCTTGACAATGACAGAACCCAACAGCCGGAGGTAGCTGGGCATGCCGGTCTTTTGGGACAAATAAGCTGATTGCACTCTGTCAACCAAGTCCTTCCCACCACAATTAGCAATGATGAAAGCGTCAGCCATACGGCCCTCGTCAAGGCAAATTTCTGTAGCTTTCTCAAAATTGCCAAGCATCAAAGCTGTAGTAATCTGCTTTTCAACAACGGAATCGTCGTCACCAAACAACTGGAAAGGGTTATCGGTTTTTGCACCCTTGGTAGCTGATAAATTAGCCAAGAAATCCTCTTCATCGGCATCTGGCCCATCCGCGAAGAATGTAGAAATCCGCTTCTTATGCGTTTTTACATCGGAAGTGGGCTGTTCTGGCTCACTCTCTTCTTTCTTCTCCTCTTCTTCAGCTGGAGCACCATTGGCAATGTCCTTTTCACTAAAACCAAGATAGTCAACAATGCCTTTCCGTGGATTATCAGATAAAAGTGTCTCGATGACACGCCAGTCGGCCTTCTCCTCCTCTGAGTGGGCTTTCTCTTTGTGTAATTCACAGATGCTAGCCAAGTCTCCAGATTTGAGCGACTCCTCGAATTTCTTGGTCTCCGTGGTGATATCCGAGTCCACGGAGAATTGCGAGATCTGGATCTTAGACGAGCGATTCTGGCCAGCTTGGGAGGGATTCTGGTTGAAAAGTACAATCTTTCCACCAAACCCAAAAGAAACGCCCACGGGCGTCTCAAGCCACTTGGGCGCCTTTGCTAAAGAGAAAGCGGCACCCTGCGGCTGGGTTTGTGCTTGCGTGAAGAAATCCTCGCCATCGAGGTGACTCTGCGTAGTATTTTGCACGGCTGAGGGATTGGTGTTCTGAAGTGTCTGAATGGTGATCTTACCATCGAACGCGGCTGTAGCTGAGAGATTAGGATTATGAGGATGGAATCGCGTCAAAAAGGTCCAGTTGGTAACCTCGGGAAATTCTCCGTAGCGCTCCCCTGTCTGTGGATTCCAGATCAGAGTCTTATTATCCTTGCCGCAGGAAATCAAAATGTCACCGTCTTGCTGACACCATGATACAGATAGCACACCTTGCTCGTGGCCCTGGAGGGTTCTCTCGGGAGCATTCGAGTTACGCAAGTCCCATAAAAGCAGTACGGGCGTGGTATCATCGGGCGTTGCAGTCAAAAGCTTGGTGGAGTTGTTTGGGTCCCACGCAATAGAGCTAACGGGCTTTCGGTTGTTGTTAAGCGTTAACGACGCCTTTTTGGTCTTCAAGTCCCATACGGTCACGAAGCCTCCAGTGCCACCGGTGGCTAGGATATGAGAAACTTTGGTGTTCCAGGCTACACATTCTAAGTCGTCCGACCTAGCGGCGGCTGTGCCTAGCCGGAAAGCGCTCGATGGGTCGTTGACATCGTAGATGAAAAGTTCACCCTTGGTACCAGCCGTTGCTAAGATCTGGGGACGCAGAGGGTTGAATTGTAGGGATTTGATGGCGCCTGTGTGTTTTGTTGTTCTCTCTATAAGGGCATCATCGGCACCTGAGATGAGCTTCTCAGCATCCCACAGGTCGAGCGATCCATTCTCTAGGGCGCCGGCAATGATGCCTCTGGGGTGGTCCTCCGAGGGTTCGCCCCAAGCGATGTCGTAGAACCTGGTAGCGATTGTGTCAGCAGGGAGGCTAGAATATGCGAAGACGGGCCGTGTACGTTACCTCGAATCTGCAACGATGCTCGCAATGGGCTGGAGTTCGAGTCCTTGGTCCTGGTTGTCGAGATCTAAGTCCCAGAGTTCTAGCTTAGTCTCGTCTGAGAAGTCGGCATCGACAGCGCCGGCCCTCGTTCCGGTAACAAGGAGTGGCTTGGACGAATCGGGCGACCAGGCGAAGGCCGCCGTTCGCGCAATCTCGCGCAGCCTCACCATGATTCCGTGGTGTGAGTCGTGAGCAGACGTCAGAGGGACAAGATGGCCCCAGGCGATGGAGGCGGACAGGCGTTAGAGAGGGCTGCCCAGAATGCCAGCTGGCATTGAGCACTCTAGGCCAGCTAGGGGTGACGTTGGAGTGGTTTGGAGCGCCGAGAGGAATAGTGGTGTGTTCGGGCGGCAAGGTCAACGAGAGGGAGGCGGGATCGTGACAATGTCTGGCTTAGACTAGTTGATGCCACATAACGCAGTCCCAGGTCCAAGTATGCCCCGTTATTCTGATGAGCTCCCTGGAGCCCGCCGCCAGCAGCCCCCCCCCCCAGGTGGGCCAATGCCCTGCCGCTAATCCAAGTCCAGGTTACTGGCACAAGCTGGGATCTGTGGGGACCTTGAGGCGGCCGGGCACGAGCCACCCGTACCACTGCGTCATGTCCTTGGACCTCAGCCAAAGCCCTTCGCACCGCCCCAGCACCACGTGACATCGCCAGTCGTCGTGATCCGCCCGATCAAGATAGGTAGCATGTATGTACCAAGTACCTAACTTAATCTGCCTCCGGTGGTATATCTCCAGCCCGAGATTCTGGATATTTCTCGTTCGCTAGCACTCGCCGACAGCCTGAGAAGTCTGGGTCGGAATCATGACCGACTCGGCTCGTTGGAAAGCCACTGTTTATGTCGGTGGGCTTGCCTCGCTGGCCACAACGACAAATATTCACGACGCCTTCATCCCGTTCGGTGAGATTGCCGATATAACGCTCCCTAAGAATGATGCGCCCAACGCGACAGAACCTCATCGGGGTTTTGCATATGTCGAATATGAAGATGCCGAAGATGCCAAGGAGGCTATAGACAATATGGATCAGTCCGAGTTCTTTGGCCGCATATTGAAGGTATCGGCCGCCAAGCCTCCCAAGAGTGCAGAAGAGGGCCTGGGGAGCAAGACGGCGGTTTGGGAACAGGTGAGGCTTTCTGCTTACGTATAGTGTCACATCTCATTATATGCTGATGCATCTCACAGGAGGGATGGCTTGCCAAACATGCTGTCAGTGAGGAGGATCGTCTGGCAGCTACCGAAGCCGACAAGGCAACTCAAGATGACAGACCAGATGACCCCATGCAAGGACTGGAGGGGCTGGATGTGGCAGGTCCTAAGCCCGAATGAAGTTTGTCTTACTAGGAACTAGCTTGGAAGGATGTGTACTCTCTTTCGCATAGCGTTGGCGTTATGGGCGGGTGTTAGGGCTCGTTAGGCACAAGGCGACAAAATCACATTGGGTCTCGTAGACTGAAGTCTATACCATCGATATCACACATTCAACATTTCCTCCCGCTACCTTGGCGAGTTCCTATCATATACAATGTTGTGCTGTCTTGACAAAAGGGAATAAGATTCTGTGTCAGCCCCTGGCGTGCTGGTGCCGCGCCTATACTCCATCTCCTGCTGCGAGGATTCCGCTTAGTGATGCTCGATGGGCTCGGGCTTGCGGCCTGTGCGAGAAAGACGAAGGTTCTTGTCGACGACGAATTTACGAACGCTCGAGTAGCCAGCAGCAAAGACGGCAAAGCCAACGACGACACCTTATTTTTCAGAGAATCATCAGCCTCCATGACCCTATTCGGATTCGCCGGAATGTGGACTAACCAAGGGGGATCAACTCAGCAGGAATCTGTCGGAGCTTCCGCAGGCGCTGGGAGATGGTGTGCGCTATATAGCCCCAACCACGTTAGTCATCTATCGTCGCGCATCCTCGGCTCCCCGCATAAGTAGTCGGTCGAATGAATCGATTTCAAGCGTCTCGGCGCCGCATGGCTGGATGGGGTATTGTGTCGACATACCGCTCTGGTCCTCCTTCTATATGAGCCGTCAGCAACGTCATCGAACCACACATATAGCCACGGGGAGAATACTGACGGGGAGATGCATCATGCGCTTGGTGGGCACCATGCGGAGGGCTCGGGTGGCATACATGGTGGCGGAATTGAGAGGAGATTGTTCTGCGTAGACTGGACGGCTTGAGGTGGTCTGGATTGAAGCGTAAACTTGGGCTGGTCAAAACGAGCTATGGTTTGCAATTGGAGGTTTGAGGAGATAAACTGGACTGACACTAGCCGCATGGGTATCTCCAGCCTCTAAGGCGGCATGCGAGCACCTGGTTCCAGTGGTCCGTGGGCGTCAGTGGGCGTCAGAATAGCCGTCGCCGCCACTCAGAGAGCTGCATTTACGAAATAGTGGGGCATCCAGCCAGCTATCCCAAATTTGTCATGCCACCAGCCCAAAACCGCTCCCTGGTGATTCGACAATTGCCTGAGAGCTCTCTCGCACGTCTTCTTGCATCTCGACATCATCACTGCTCTCTGCAACCCGCCCCCAAGCATCCCGCCGCTGCCGTCCCCTTGTCCAAGCCATCGCCATCCTACAGCGGCCAAAATGTCTGACGACGAGCGCGAAACCAAGCCCTTCAAGTTCGTCACTGGTATGTTTGCGCCCTAATTTGCCTCACCTCTTGCCGTTAGCCGAGGGAGACTTGACGCTGACCATTTCGACTTTAGCTGGTAAGAAGCTCCCCTGCTCCACTACGATGACGGCGCGAAGCCCTCTACCGACTTAGCCGCCTCTCCCCCCATGGGACGGACCAGGACAGCTCTGATTACGATCCTTGGCAGGTGTCGATGCCCGGTTCCCCAACCAGAACCAGACCAAGCACTGCTGGCAGAACTACGTCGACTACCACAAGTGCATCAACGCCAAGGGCGAGGACTTCGCCCCTTGCCGCCAGTTCTTCCTCGCCTACCGATCTCTATGCCCGAGCGGATGGTACCAGCGATGGGATGACCAGCGAGGTTCGTACAAGCACGCGCGGGCAAAATGCACCGCCGGCCGGCCGGTCGCCGCGTCGATTTGTCGCAGGGCTAATCAGCGGCAATATAGAAGCCGGAAACTTCCCCGTTAAGCTCGATGCTTAGATGTACATTTCGAAACCGATGAACGAAGATACAGTAAATAGGGGGGACAGGGACCATCTCACGATGTAGCATTAGGGCCTGGGATCAGCTCAGCAATTGGACGTGTTGCCAGCCATGTGCGCTCACTATTGATATACGTCTCCCATGTTTGTTTCAATAAGTACCAGTCTTCTGGCAGAATGAGGGTAAGAGTAGATATGTGAATACAAGCCTTTGCATGAGTTCTGGGTTTTTGCGGAACCTGGTGTTGTCAAACTTAGATGGCTTCGTTAAGCGGCTCGGTGTTGAAACCCCTGGTAAATGGCGGGTTGTCTACATATAATATGAAGTGATAAAGCAGTCCATGAACCAAAGCAAGCCGGTGAGTCTACATAGGTGTCACATAATTGGGTGAATACCGAGGTCCATGGCCTTTCCAACCAGCTTCTTTCTCATTGGCGTTGCCTCCTTGTTATGTATTATAATTCTCCTCTATGTTCGGATAACTGCTGCTCCGTTACCATAGCGAGACCTTTAGGGGACATCTACCGGCAACCGGCTAGAAACGAGCCTCAGTCATGCCTCTTTCTCGTACTTATTCTCATTTGTCCATCTCGGTGTGCTATCGACATCTTTATCTTCATATCTCGCTTACCTGGAGCCCCGGTGAACATCTATTCCTTCCCTCTTTTATGAGTTGGCACACATACCTCCACAACCAGGCGACCGCCGGAAGAGTCAAAATGCGTAGTTCACTCAGTATCCTTGCGGCTATCGTATCATCTCGACGCCACTGTCCCTACCATCTTAGCCACCAGCGTTCGACTTCGTACTAAGGTTGCTACACAATTTTCCCACCGTCTTTCTAGAATGCCTTATGAAATACGCCGTGGTACAGCAGGTAGGTCGGAAGAGCTGACGATTATCCCTTTACGAAAAGGCAGGGTAAACATTGTAATTGAGCAGCCTCATAATAATCCCACGACATTAGGTCCATCTGTCCTTCAATTACAATACATCAGCCTTAAATCTTAATGTGTTGAACAATTGTGATGCATGACGTCGAGGTGACCGTCGCGGTGACCGTCGAGTCGCGGCGGTATATGAACCTGGATGAGGTATGGACCAGTCGAGATAAAGTGGGCCCTGCGAGTCGGAGCCACCAGTCGGGCCGCTAACCCAGGGTCCGCCCGAAATTTATCGAGACGTGAATGGAACGTCGACGGCAACCTCGACAGCAACCTCGACAGAAGCCGAACCGCGGAGAGACCCAATTTCGACGCCTCGCAGCAAATTCGACACAGCGAGCATAGACGCTCGCAAGTCGCCACGATGGTGAACCCAGGAAAGCGCATGCACATATTACAAGCCGTAGGCCTCCATCGCGTCGACCATGCCCGTCCATTGGCTAACATCGAGGTAGAAGGTACCTAGAGCAACCCATATGCCCGCGAATGATTTTCCGTGTGTGCAACGAGGACCAGCCTAACAGACCTGGCGCTGCAGCTTTTGGCGTTACGGCACGGCCCCGGCGCCGCGATACTGTCGCCCGACGTCACGAGGATACATATGGACTTTGCGATGAAGTGGAATAACGGCCATTTTGGCCCCAGGTACGCCCTCTGTCACCTGCGATCCGGGCTCCCGCGGCCCCGACTCGGCTGCCTCTTCTGCATGGCCAGATGACATCTGACACAGCCCGTTCAGGAAATTCTGGAAAAGCTGTTTACCGCGGCTTAAATTCTGGAATCCAGCCATCCCGATGCTGGTAAATCGCTCTACCGACCAAGACGGCCCGGCCATCATGTCCATCTACTTTCGAGAAACCTCCTCCTCCGACCCCGCCTCGATAACAGAAGCCGTGCGCAACATGCTACCCCTAGCCCAGCAGCCGCACTCGAGCACGGAGAACGAGCACCCGGCGCCGCTGCCCGAGGAGGGCGAGAGGGTCGTCACCATCGACATGAAGAACGTACATTCCAATGCCATACTCACCGAGTTCCTGTCCAAGACAGGCGCCACGCTCATCCAACCCACCCCTGACGAGCAGTCCGAGATGCGCCAGGTTGAAGAGCGTCGTGAGCGTGCCACCGTGGATCGCGCCATCGTCAAGAATTTCCTCGACGGCAAGCGGCGCGGGGAGCGCATGCTGGCGCTCGCCAAACAAGAGGCTGAGGCCATCAAGGCTGCGAATCAGTAGACCCTATGAACTGGAACGAAAAGAGATATAAAGAAAAGAGCCGTACGAGAATAATACTTGGCGGAGCCTTATACGAGGACGAACAGGCGGTCCTGCGTAGGAGAACATACCTGATAAGCTTGGATGTATAAATACATGTATTGTATAGAAGGGGGCGTGACGGAGACGATGAGATTTATCGAGTCCATAATCTGCGTGGTCTTGTACATGAATATATACCAGCGCCGAATGAGGAATTGGCGAATACCACCATTAGGCTGGAACCCATGTACGATCGTGAGTGTGCCACAACTCTGAGCAGCACCCAGGGCCACTCCAACTCAGGTATGTCCAACAAACCATTTCTTGTCCTTCTCAGAGGAGCCAAGTCAATAACAAGGTGAACAGGCTGCTCTTTATATTTCACCGATATTGGTGTACCTATACCACTCATCTGCCTTCCGGAAACCTGTTGCCTATTTCCACATCCGTCTCTTTTATCTCCTTGCTTCATTCCTTGTAGATTCCAAGAAGAGCATCTCCCCAAGACCCGCAGCCCAGGCAGCCCTTGCAACACTCTGAGATAAGCCTACAAGTTTCCCCATGGCCTATCTCAATTTTCAGTCAAGGAATAATGAAAAAATCACAAGACGTAGATGCCTATGTCTTTGACCGCAAGGGAAGTGCCACGGGTAACGTCTTACATCCGTTATTACCTAGGCTCTTCTCATGGCCGACATTGTATCGTGAATCGGTTGCGCTATCTGCAAGTCGAGGTAGAAATTTGTGAGGGCTCTTCGCAACTGCGGGTGAGCGTAGTGTGTCTGTCTTATGGTACTTAGACGGGAATTTACAGGCTACATGATAGATATCGACTGAAATGAGATCTAAAGTAGTGATATACTTTAAAAATATATAGCAAGAACAAATCACCACTCTAAAATGGTCTCAAATCACGGCATGAGAGTCCAGACAATTATCAGTCATTTGTTGATTAAGCATTCATATTAGTTCATAGCTCATTCTCCTTGCGGATACCGGTACAAAGTACAGATACAAAATACAAAATACAAAAGAAGAAAAACAAAAGCCCGAATACAAGCACGCCGTATTCATGAATAATAGCTTTTAGCCCCCCTCATCACCAGACGCATCTCCCTGCCGCGACGCATTCTCAGATCTCAGTCTCGACGTCCGGCTGCCGTCCGCTCAGGGAGCCGACCTTGGTGAGCCGGCGCACGGCGAACTTGGCCTCGTCCTTGGCGAACAGCACGTTGCGCATGGGCCGCCACTGCATGAGGCCGCGGTGCTGGCGGTGCAGGTCGCGGCTGCGCGACTTGTAGTCCTTGTATTGCGCCAGCGGGTTCTTGCTGCTGCTGGCGCCGGCGACCGAGGCGGTCGAGTCCGAGCTCCTGCCGCCGCCCGACGACGCCGTCCTGGACCGCCCAATGTCGTCCCCGTGAGCATCACCGGCCGTCGTGGCGTCCCGGAGACCGAGGTCCGACGATTCGTGCTGGACGCCCCGCGCCGCCGCCGCCGCCGCCCCGTCGCCGTGCTCCGAGTCGCTGTCGGGCTCGTATTGGTCCTCCGAGTCCTCGCTTCCCCGCCCGCCATCACCGCCGCCGCCGCCGCCGCTCATGACCTCGGCCGGGTCCTGGCCGAACGCCCCGGTCCAGTCCGTCCCGTCCTTCGCGAGCCACTTCTGCTTCTCCTCGGGCGAGAGCGTAGCGAGCACGTCCCGGCCGTGGGTCAGGGACTCGTCATGCAGCTTCTGGACGGCCGGGGGCAGCTCCTTGGAGACCTCCTCCTGCCGGACGCCCTCGGCGAAGCAGGCCTCCCACGTCTCGATGGTCTCGCGCGAGTTGTTGTCGCTGACGAACCGGAGATGATCGAGGTCCGTGCCCGCCTTGAATCGGCCCCTGAAGCGCAGACGGCCGACCTCTTCAATCCTGATGTCGGGGATAGACCAGAAGTTCTCTTCAGTGATGTAATTCTGAGACAGCCTTGTCGCCTTGTCACATTTCCAGACCGGGATATCAAAGTCTTGTTCTTCGTTGTCCACCAACCCCTGCAGCCACATAAGAGCGAAATGCTCGACATGGCGCTTTCCTGGCAGGTGGAATTCGACGAATATCGGCGAGCGATAGCGATATCTGACAGGTAGTCGAGGCCTCGGATGGTTAGTGACGCCGCTAATATTCCAGCGCACCATATCGCCCTCCGCGGTGCATTGTTCGCGCTTAACGGTTGCGGAGCTGCCGCCAGTTCTCATCCTAAGCTTGATTTTACCCTTATCATTGCCGGTGAAAGTCGAAGTCAGGCTGTCAGCCAGAAATTCGAAGGTACCGACATCCCATCCAAGTTGCGGAGGGGGTAGCTTCAATTCTACAGAGCGGAAGAGGAGCGAAATCCGAACCCGCCCATAGCCAATACCGCCATCCAGAGGATACCAGCGGGTAGACTGAATTGCGTTAGCTGTCTGATTCACTGGGTACTGCCTGATTTCAACTCACTTGGCTACTGGTTTGTAGAATGTCCGAAAGTTTCAGGGGGACTACGCCGATAATCGGATCATGTTGTCTGTTTCTAGAATCCCGAACGGTGACTGTGGCAATGGCAGATCGCCAGTCTCGAACGAACCGCTCTGTACCGGCATTGAAAATCGGCTTCGACGAGACGACCTTAGTTCTCGTTTTGTAGGCCTTGATGGGATGTTAGTTAAGTTGGACCACTAGGGAGCGGTATCTGTTGCACTTACTAGTTCGTCATTCAGGCAGATGGTGCAATAGGCACTCGGTAACGTCTTGGCGGCCTCTTCCTTGATCTCGCCAGCCTCTCTAGCCGGTTCGTACTCTTTGCCGCCTTTGCGCTTGCCTCCATAAGAGCCTTTGACTGAGGCTAGTTCCAAGCTCACTATCTGATGGATCACAATACTCAGGATACCCGAAGGCCATAGCGGATCCGGAGGGGTGTGGGTAACGGCATCTTCCTCAGCGTTGTCGATAGCACCTTTGTCATCCTGCAGCTCTTTCCTGTCTCGGAGTTCCTTGGGCAAGCTGATATCCTTACCATCAGTCCGCAGAGCAGCTCGGAACTGAGTCTTGCCAAAGAAACCGACTTCCCAGTGTAGCTCGCCCGGCATATCACTTCCAGCCTTGACACCCCGAAGCTTAGAAACTTGTTGGTACATCTTGCCTGGGTGCTGGATCAATTTCTGCAGTGAAAGCTCGACCTTCCCAACAACATCATCGGCACTCGAACGATCACTGTCCCAAAGTTCCATGGATAGCTGCTCGTCAGCCTTGATGAGGTCAGAAGTGACCATGAGAGCACAGCTTTCTTCGAACACGGGGTTCAGGTCATCCTGGATGACACGGGTGCAGTACATTGGCTTGCCGAACTTGGAGAAGCTGACAGTCACGTAGGGGTCCGAACCGCCTCCCTCTGAACCACGTCGATCCTGCTTTGAGAGACCAACAGCCTTGTGAATACGAATAAAGAGGATGCCGATGGCTTCGGTTTCCTTTTGAATATCATCGCCCTGAAGTATCTTGCCGAGGTCAAGCGTCATGCTCTTAGGCGCCACGTACATGCTAGCAGCGGTCTTGATAGCCCAATTCACAAAGTTGGAGATCACAGGAAGATTCAAAATATTGACGCCGTGCTGGACCATAGGCGTGCAACTGGCCTCGACTTTAGGGATCCCCATCAAAGTAAAAGTGACAGCCTTCAAGAACGGCGGCTGGGGAGACATCTGTAGTCTGAGTCTCACCGTGCCAACAAGACCGATAAGTTCCACCCCTACAGTTTGTTAGAAGTGTCTCGTGCGCGGGTTTGAAGGTTACCTACATATGGGCAAAGGAACGCCGAATAAACCCTTGATTCCTAGGTAGAAAACCATCTGCATACCCATGTTGGCGGCCTTAGCGGAAACGGACTGTGAAGATGGTTTGGCATGATAGGCGAACGACGCCTCAAGGTTGTAATAGTCACCCCCTTCTTCGTCAGCTGCAACTTCTTGCGGGTCCTTGACTTTCTCATTCTCTTTATGCAGCTCGGCCTTCATCTCTTTCATATGCCCATCGGGGAGAGCGCGCAGACTCAGAATACGGATCGGGTTGTTCCCTTGGGAAATGTCGGCGACTTTGACGTTTTCGATAACACCAGGAACGGAAGCTTGCATGACATCCTGCTCTTGTTAGGAATCGAGACTAGGAAACCAATTGATGCACAACTTACCTCAAGCGTGTCAGCTACCGAAGCAAACATATCAGGATTTATTAAACCCCAGACGATGCCAAGCAGGGAGTTCATCCACTCGACCGATTCGGGGATGAGATTCACGACAGCGGTTTCGCCTCGCTTCTGCTCGCTTGACCATTCTATGTCACGCCCTCGGCGAACCAGGTCCTTCATCCACAGGAAAATTCCAGACGAAACACA
Organism: Xylaria palmicola; assembly: GCA_022385595.1. Taxonomy (NCBI): domain Eukaryota; kingdom Fungi; phylum Ascomycota; class Sordariomycetes; order Xylariales; family Xylariaceae; genus Xylaria; species Xylaria palmicola. The sequence continues at coordinate 152,442 of MU281395.1, forward strand.
CATCGACAACGGTATAAGGCCGAGAAGCCGCCCCCCAAAGAATTTCCCAAAAAAGATGATAGCGAAAAACACAGCGATGCATAATACAGTAGCTCGCTGCTCGATGACGTTATACATGGGCTCGTAGCTGACAGAGGGAGTCGGGTGAAACAACACGTTCGTCTTCTCGCCGTGAATGGGCACGTCCGAAGTAGAACCTGTTGCGACGGGATCGGGGGGTGCAGTGATGTCTTGGTTCTTCCGATACTCCTCCCCTGACTGCGTTGCCTCGGTCTTGACTGGTGTGTCTTTTCCTAGATTTGCATTTGGTATAGACAGCTGTAACATCGGCGGTCAGTAGACGTAGTCCATATTCTTTACGATCAGCAAAAGAGCTTACCACCGGGTCTTCCACGGCTTTCTTGAAGTCGGTATTCTCATCATCGATCTGGATATCCTTGCCCGTGACAGGGTCGGTCACAACCCTCCCATGGCCGGCAAGGTGGCCATGCTCGGCCCTGTGCTCCTTGATATCGGTATTATTATTGTTGGATTTCAATTCGGCGTCGATCTTGGCGTCACGCTCCTTCTTGTCCTTGTCCAGGGCAGCAGCGAACTCTTTGATGTTCGGGATGCGATTGTGCCCGGAATAATGGAGCCCTCCCGGATAAACATGTTGCTTCTCCGCAGACATGGCTGAGCCGGCGTGTTCATGCGTAGGGCTTGTTCGTATAGTCTTAGTCGGACGGTTGCGGCGAGAGGGAACGTGGTCGTGGACTCTCTGGCGGCCCGCGGCTTCGCGGTGTTGACGAGGTGGATCAGTAAGACCCGGTCTAGACAGAGGGGGATATATTTGAAACGGAGAGGAAATAGAAGGAGAGCGGGTGGGAGAGAGATCAAGTTTATTAAATTTCCAAGGTCTGTACACAGGAATTGGATCTACACTGCGCCATCTGGCTGTGGTGGTGGTGATGATGATGTAGGTCTGCTTTAGCCCGTGCCTCAGCGGTTGGACAAGCGTGGGGAAGCAAGCTACAGTAGCTAACCTAACTTAGTGCTTCTTGATTCGGGCCAGCTTTGCATCATACGTGAAAACGGATTGTCTTTGTACTCGGCCAACCACTCCATGGCGATAGCGAGCTCGTCACGAATAAGTCCTACAAGGTAGGTAGTATAAGTGGATGGTATAGCTACCTTAGGTACGGTGTCTATGACGTCAGTGGGGCCTTGGAAGAATCTTGGTGGGGCCATACAGTTCCATACAGCTGCTACAGTACGTTGGGCACGGTGTACGTACACGAATCCATTTTGTTTCTTTACCGGGTATGTTTCCCCCCATTCGATTAAGATCTCCTTGTTAAGATCTGCTAGGGAATACAAACACGACCTTTTCTTTGGGACCATATAATACTGTCGATTAGCTGTTTAGAGCATGGGTCGGGCTCTACTTATGATCGAAAGTATCTTTGTTTTCGAGGGGTGCGAATGGGAGATCGACGAGAGTACATATAGCATTTGCGTCATTCGGCTTGCTGAGGTTTTACAACGTTTTCAGCTCTGCGACTTGTCCGTGCTGCCGTATCCCTTTCGCCCTTCTCCTAGCCAGATCGCCCGCCGCATAATCGATGTCATATTGCTTGGCATCTTTCGCTTATCGGATTCTCTGTCCACCTTCTGATTTGGTTCAACATACCGTGTCCCCCCTATAGTCCCCCATATATGGTAACAGGTTCGTCCAGTATGAAATACACTGTAGATCACTGTACCGCCTTGTATAGCATGTATCGGGCCCCTGGCCGATTTTTAAACAAAATTCTCTGCTGAACGCTCTCGTGGTCTCCCACCGTCCCGCATGAAGTTGTGGTGTACGGAGGGTATCCGCTGGAACGTGGGATACAGCGGAATAACCAGACGAGTGATGGCCTGGTGCCTCTTCTCTCATAGCGCAGTAAATTATCCCTTCCACGGACATAGTTGACATAGAATACAATGTATTTCATAATCTTCGTGTTCTCATCCAGCCATATACCGGCTAAAACTACAGAGATCGGAGAGAGTTATCGTAGGGCCGAATGCAAGAAGATGAACCAATGACCGGCATCGATCGCCATGGCATTCGACCCAGACGGCCTTGCCAGATTAAAACAAACCCTCTCTCTGCTAAATCGCCAGACAGAAACGCTGCCTGTTTAACCCGCCCTTGCAATCAATATGAGTGTGAACCATATCATGCTTCGAAATCTTCACTAAGTCGCCAGCTCCCCTTTCTTGACCATGTCATGCTACATCCCGTGTTCGGTCGGGCTGGGTAGAGTTGATCATGGACATTTTTTCATTGCTATAATTGCCAGGCCCCCCCTGAGCGCTCCGCGAGACCTGGTGGGACTGGCGTGTCTCGGCGACTGCTGGCTTCAGAAACAGCTGGGTCTGCCGGCGTAAGGTGTCTCTCCGCGACTGCGGAAGACGCCCCTGATGACGATTCACGGTTCGTCGTGGGCGTAATCGGGTTGACTCCTAAAATATAGGGGGTCCTTGCCCTGCTAAGTTGAAAGCTGCTCAATTCTGATATATCAATGTCCATACGGTTTCTATCGACACTCACTGCCAGGTCGGATTCTGGTTCGGTTTGTTTTACGCTGACCGTGACAGGCCCTGAGGGCGATGGGGTGTTGGTTTTGCCCGTTTGAATGAGCTCTGGGGTAGTCGTAGTGGTGGCTGGACGCGTATATGACTCTCCCGCAGCAACGCGGAGGGCTACCATAGCTCCGTTTTCTGTTTCTTCATTGTCTTTACTAAGAGTCCAAACCCACTTTCGTTTCTTTTCCTTTCGCCTTCGTTTACGGATGCCATCTGTCCTCGGAGTGACGATGGGTGTTTCTGTAGCAAGGGTGGTCATTCGTCGTCTCATCTCTTCGAATGGCCCTGGGGTCCGACCACCATCTTTTTTTTCCGCCTCTGAATAAGCCATTGTAATATCAATGTCCGCGTCCTCCGGTACCGGGGACGGCGTGTATGGCGAAGCATCTTCGGCCAACAAGTCGATGTGTGACTTGGTGTACTTCTCAGTGATAATAGTTCGTGTCAATGGGGATTCATATCCCACTCTTCTTAATTCTTTCTTCTGGCGCCGGGTTGGTTGTGTCCTTGGTGAGATGGGAGACTTCGCGCCAAAGGACTGCAAAGGGGAATTGCGGAGTATGCTGTGGAGGGATTTGTTGCGACTGTATGGCGCCTTAGCGTGATGGTTAACGGGGGCAAAGCTGACCCGGGCGCGGGTCTGGGTTGGCGATGAATGTATCGTGCGGTCATGCAAATCCATAGGGGTAAAAGTAAACATCTTGCGTCCTGAGTCGGCCAGCCCGGCTGATAATGGGGGAGTCGGCGTCATAGTGCTTGGATATACAACTTCCGTTCGCTGAACAGGCGAGATGGGGTTGGGAGTTAACGGGGTGCTTATCAGACCAGGGGATTGTGTTTGTGCCTTTGACCGGTCATTCTGGACAGTTCTTAGATCGGTCCGTATTTTGAGAGGCTGATGTAGCTTCACTGCCGTTACAGGCGTGCTCTGAGTCGGAGTCGATCTCTCGATAGCCGTGACGTAGACATTTGACAGCGTGTTGAAGGCCGTCGGGGATTTTGGATCAGCATTAGCAAGGGAGGTCCTCGTTCGGATGCCGGGCCCATGATGTAGAGCCTTGGTTTGAAGGGATAACCTGGGTCTCCTTGAGCCAGCAGGTCCTGCCATGCTTTTGATCGGGCGGTCACTTCTAGTGGAATGCGAGCATTGGGCGGTGACGAGCTGGTAAGTGATGTGAGCCCGCCTATCCCGTGCGCCTAAACAGACCAAGGTCCAGACAAACTCCCAGCTGACTAGGACGTACCAAGGGAGAGAACACGGTGTCAATTAGAGCAAAACTGAGGCTACGTAACAAGTGGAGGGAGATGTTTGGTATATAATGTCATTCAAGCAGTGAAAAATGTGACACGATGTGCAGGTTGAGGAGGGCAAACTTGTATCAGTCGAGCGCTTGGGAGGATGACTCCAAATGCAAACTGCAGTATGAGAGCAAAGTCCGAAGCGAGAGTCTAGGATCTAGTAGGAAAAAGGAAGGACATATCAGGATAGGAGTCTAGGATCGGGCATCCAGCACTGAGACAAAAACATAACATGAACATGGGTTCAAGTGCTTGACAGATGCCTACTACGCACACATGTAGCACCACCGGAGCGGAGCGGTGGGCGAGGGAGTGGGCCAAATGTTGGTTGGCTATAAAAAGGTGACGGCGGCGTGGAAGGGATGGAGTGAAAGGCGCAAGCGCCAACTGATCCCGGCCACGATGCGCAATCCTGGTCGACGGGCGCCAATAGTGGGCGTGGAGACGTCGCCTAACAGTGCCTCGCCGCGTGTGTGCTCGTCTTACAGCGTCTATTCCTTCGCGACACTCCCCGCAGTCGAGATGGGTGGTCCAGACGGACAGCCGGATGCTCACCGTCAGAGCCCGATCAACCGTGGTTGGGAATCTTGTCTCGCCGACAGAGACTGGCCCGTCGTCGGTGGGCTTCTCACCCCCTCGTTGATCGGTTGCATGGCTGGACGCCCGAAGCCACACGCAGCTGCAAACCATGCCTGCCTGCCAGGGCCCTACGAGTCTCAAGAATGCTTTACGTGTGGTCGGCCTCCTCTGTTCCGAGTCGACAGTTGACATGTCGGAATAGCAATCCGGAACCGGTCAGCAGGGTGAACGACATATTTTCTACGCTGATGAGCGCGCTGGGCGCTCATCATTCGTTCAAATCCCCGTCATCTACCCCGGACGATGAGTTGTTGGTGGCTTGGTAACATCATCAGCTCCTTGCTGATGCCCCGGCAGGTCTCAGTGCCTGCACCAGCTCGGCGTAAGCCGCGGCAGGTCTATCGTTGGGCGGACTTCTGCGCAGGCAAACCGGGGAAGACCGACACCCTCGTCATGGCACAGTAAGTAGGTAACGCAAATAAGAGGCCAAAGGATCTCGTTGCTGGAGAATGTTGGCCCCCGGCCAAACAGCCTGTTTGTGTTCGTGGGGATGCAAAAACACGACTGGGAGGAGCTCACGATATCACTACGGAAATGCGGTGTCTAATAAAAACAGCGGGATAAAAATAACACTACAGTGGGGCTATTTTATACACTGTCCTGTCGCCTGGGTAAGGTTCTTTTAGGTTCCTGAATACTTTGTGTGTACGTACCTACACCTGGTCAAGTCACGAAAGACCTATCTAAATGGCACCCATCTTCGTACTGGACTGGGCACCGACAGTATTCGAACACCGGAGGCATCGGCCGCTGTCGATCATGGAACACGATGAAAACACCAGGCTGGACACCCGACACCACAAGGTCCACCAAGATCCCCAAGCGGAACGATGAGCGCGTTATCCTGCATTTCGTATGTGACACATCTGTTGTTTTCCGTGACGAAGACGAGAATAGTCCGCTCGTGCCCATCCCGCAGCGTCACCACCGCCCTTGCATCCATGTGTCTCTATTATCCTCTCCCTAGTTTCAAGCGCTTTCACTTTCCTGCCAAGCAATCCATCAGCAAAAACGGCCCCGCTCATGATGCCCGTCCTCTAATCAGACCAGGACTACGACTGCTTCTACGCGAGCGTCTTCGAGAATGAGAACCCGTCCCTGAAGTCGCAGCCCCTGGGCGTCAGGCAGAAGAGCATCCTCGCCACCTGCAACTATGTGGCGCGCGCGCGGGGCGTCCGGAAGCTGATGTCCGCCGCCGAGGCCCAGCGCGTCTGTCCGGACCTGGTCCTCCTGAACGGCGAGGACCTGACGCGCTTCCGCGGCGCCTCCCGGCGGCTGTGGGCCTGCCTGCGCGCCCACTCGTGGGGCGGCCGCGTCGAGCGCCTCGGGCTCGACGAGGTCTTCCTCGACGTGACCGACGCCGTCGCGTACAACGCCGAGACCCTCAACACGCGCGCGCTCGCCGCCTCCTTCTTCCACCTGGACCGCGCCGACCCGGCGCGGGGGTTTGCCTTCGACGGGTCCCGGTTCGCCGGGCGCGTCGTGCGCGCGGGCGTTGCCGCCGCCGACGATGCGAACGCGCTGGGCGAGGCGGACGCCCGGGATCCGCTCTGCGTACGTCTCATGCTCGCCTCGCACCTCACGGCGTACCTCCGCCATAGGCTCGACGAGGATTTCGGGTATACCTCGAGCGGCGGGATCTCCACCAGCAAGCTGCTCGCGAAGCTTGCCGGTAGCGTGCACAAGCCGAACAACCAGACAACGCTGCTCCCTACAGGCGGCGACGGCGGCAGCGATATGGTCGGGGCGTTCATGGACGCCCACAACATCCGCAAGGTCCCCGGCATCGGGTCGCGTATCGCCCAGCTGATAGAGGAGTACTTGCTCTCCCGCCCTGCCGAGCGGCGCGATCGCGAGGGCGCCGGCAGCGGCGTGACGGTCGGCGAGGTGCGCAGGCACCCGGGCATGTCGGCGGACCTCCTGGAGCAGATCCTCGACCGGCCGGGCGCAGAGCGCGGCAGCGGCGAGAAGGTCTGGAACCTGCTGCACGGCGCCGACGCGTCCGAGGTCAAGGAGGCCAGCGACGTGCCGACGCAGATCTCCGTCGAGGACACGTACATGGCCCGCCCGCTCCAGACCCCGGCCGAGGCGGCGCGCGAGCTGCGCGCCCTCGCGGCCTCCCTTGTCCGACGCATGCGCGTTGATCTTACCGCGGCGGACATGGATCCGCAGGACCCTCTCAGCGCGCCGCGCTGGCTTGCGCATCCCAAGACCCTGCGTCTGTCGACACGCACAAAGCCGAAGCAGGCCGTGCCGCCGCCTGGCACCAGCACGAGCGGCGGCGGCGGCGCCGAGGTGCCCAGTTTCAGCCGCTCATCGCGTAGTGCGCCGCTTCCCAGCTTCGTCTTCCACTTCTCCGCATCCGCGCCCGCTGCGCCGCCGTGCGAGGAGATCGCCGAACGCCTTGTGGCGGAGTCCCTCCTCCCGCTCTTCCGGCGCCTCCACCCAGAGCGCGGAGGCGGCTGGAACCTCACGCTCCTCAACGTCTGCGTGACGAACATGGTCGTGGTCGCCGGCGAGTCCGGACCCGGGTCCGGCGTGGCGCCGGGGCGGGACATCGGGCGCATGTTCCGGACGCAGGAGGACAAGCTGCGCGAGTGGACCGTGTATGATCCCTCCCCGCTCCCCGCTCCCCCGTCTCCCGCCCTGCCTGCTGCATCAGTAGACGACGATTCGGTCGAGAATGCGGAGGGCGCGTTGGTGGAGGCGGACATGCAGCCTCGAGAGCTCGCAGCGAGCAGTAGCCCGCCCGCCGATGAAGGAGGCGACGAGGATAGCTGGGAGCAGCAGGATGAGTCGGACTCGCAGCGATGCCACATTTGTGGGCATGCGATCCCGGCATTCGCCATATCGGCACACCTTCGGTTCCACTCCATGGGTGAGTGAGATGGTGTCTGGCGCTCGATTCGAACTGAGTATATTCATTGCTTTCACCCTTCTGGTTAATCGATACCCCCTGTCTCCGCTGCATGGAATTCAAGTCGGCCATTCAACCAGGAAATGAGCCCGCTTTTCATCATGATACGGATCGTCCGCCTGTATTTACTATTATCAATTTTATACATCTATCCCGTCATATGACGGAGCAAGCCTATCATAACCATGCGCTACCATCTAAGAACGTGGCGTTTCCCCGTCGCATTCTCCTGCTTACGCCCTGTTCTCGCCAGGTAAAAAGTGAATCCTCCGAGGATCATAAGTAGACGTGGGTATAATTGAGCACGATGTATAGGAGACCGACCAAGATCCAACCCAATTCTGAGACGAAAACCGCGCTACTACGAAGCCCGCGTGTCTCCCGCAGCATCTCCTCTTTATGAACCCAACCAAGCCGTGCTCGTAGCCATGTACCCCTTGAACTCCGGTGAAATAACAGAAAAGGGCAGTCTCCTACCGGATGCTGACTGCGTAGCGGTCAAGGCGCATGTGTGCCTTCGGGGTCCAATAACTGATTTCCTTTTATAAGCGATTCGAGCCATTCTCCCGCCATGTTGAGCATGCTACTTTTACTGTAACCCCCATTTTGCAAGTTGGGAACGATGAAAGTGAGATCGTCAAACCCTTCCTTAATAGCGCCTCGTCTCTTTTGCTCACTCTTGATGTGGTTTTCCCTCTTCTGGGCATCAGTCAAGTTCTCACGGGGTGGTTTGGGCTGGCTGGCTGCGGATTTCCGCCGCTTTCCGGATGCTTCCTGTATCGCAAAAGACGAGTCGGATGATACATTGAGGTCACCCTTAGATTTACGCTTTCTTGCCGGAGCTTTGGACGGCAATTGTTCCGCGGGCTCGCCATCTTCGTCGCCCTCCACCTTGGCCTTGCTTTTGCGGCGCCTTTTGGGCGGTATCGCGGCGTCCTCTTCCATCTTCATGCTTCCATTGGGGGCCTCAGGGGCCAAATGTGTAGCTGCTTCCCTATTTGCGACCGGGCTTGAGGGTCGAGTATTCGGAGTACTGTTAGACAACTTCAAGGCTTCCCTCATCGCGTTCAGCCGCTTCCTCTCCAGAGCTTCAATTGATTCATGTTGTGGCGGGACAAAACCGTTGCTCCTGGCAAACAAAGTATCTGAGCCCCATTGCAACGCCGGTGGCTCTGCGGGGCGCTGCGTAGTAGGACCTCTGCTTCCGAACATCATATCGGTGAATAACGTGTCAGTCTCGTTGGATCTCGTGGGTCGAATGGGGCCGTTTCGACTTTGTGCGGGGCTGGAATGCGAAAGCGAGTTCCTGTGGTCCCTGGATGCTTGCATGCTGGGTGACGGATGGAAACCGGACAGACAGTTGGTACGGGGGGTGTATGTGTTGGAATGAGCGGCATGCAATGTTGTTAGAACGGCGGCGACGTCTGCATGGGCGTCATGCTCGACCGGCGTGTAGAAACTCCTTTGATCGTGGAAGGGTTGATGGAGGCTCTGATTCAACTGATGGATCGTTGGCTGTGACTGGGATTGAGGTGCCTGTGGCTGTGGTATCGATGGCAACGACGGGCGTATAGGGAGAGAAGGCGGGGGCGGGGGCGGCATTATGCTCTGTTCGAAAGCGAAGACGTCTTGGAAATTAAGAGGGACTCCGGTTATGCTTGTCGAGGCCAGATCAGATGGAGGCTGAGGCCCAAAGGACGTGGAATGACCGAGCAAGTTGGGCGCTACCTGAGGCATCCACTGCTCATTGAAGTTCACACTTTCGCCATAGGGCCAGGGGCAGTATTCACTGGTTTCTAAGCCGTTGAAGAAGTTTCCCAGAAGGCTGTTATCACTTGGGCCCAAGATAGGATCGCCCCGAGGCGACGGGGGTGCCAAGAGGGGTTCATCAGAAAGGTTGTCTGTCATGGCAATGGTCAGAGGACTGCGAGGACGCGGAGGGCAGGCGTCGGCTGGCTGGCTGGCGTGGCAGCAGCGCTGAAGAACTCACAACCAAATGGTAAGCCGCCCTGGCGTGGCTCTGACGCACCCATCTTGGGATAGGGTACACATGCCGCAGTGGACATGAGGGCTGCGTCGGTGGGTGCTTGCTGTGCAAGACGCGGAGAAGCGTCAGTCACGGTGGATCTCGTGCTCGTGAGGCGTTCCCGCGCTCTCGGCGAGGACTGCCACACAATAGACGGAAGCAAGCGCCCGAGGCCAGCCGGCGATCCAAGAGAACGGCGGCCAGAGAACTCGCTGTCGAGAGTCGGAGGAAACGGCCGAGGTGACAACGGCCGAGGTGACAACGTGAGCCTCGAAAGATGTCGGGTATCTGTAGGGCCTATGCCCGGTGAAGCCGGCGGTCCAACGGTTCAACGGTTCAATCGAGGACGAGGAGCGAGACGAGGAGCGACGACGAAGGCTGAGGACGAGCACGAGCGCAGGGCCCGGCTCAGTGTACGTGGACGGGTCGTGGGTTTGCGCCGAGCAACTATCAGGGCGCGGGCGCTCTGTTAACAGCGGCCATGAAGCGGGCCGCTGGCTGGTCCTCGACGCTGTGGGAGCAAGCGTTGCTGTTTTGGCAGGTCTGCATAGACCTCGGCGTGCGAATATGCAACGGAGTGTGGCCGTGGGTCTACATGAAGTAGGTACGCAGGGCCACCGAGGAAAGTTGCGGAGGGAAGAAGTAGTGGGCAGGGCGGGTTTCAAGGATTGCTCAGAGTGCCCACTGTGCCGTTCTGACCTGGGGTATTGTGGGGGGGTGTATGATTAGGGCCGCCCGTAGGTCACTAAGCAGCTGTGCGTTAGGTAGTGTGCCCTTAGGTACCTAATGCGTCAAGCCCGAGAAACAGCCCCGGCCGTGGCCCCAGGGTCCGCCCTCGTCCACTCCTGCCCGGGTCCAGCTGGCAAGTGGGCGGGAAGGCCTAGAGAGACAGGGAACGCTGCTGTACATATTCCTTGCTAAACTTGTGTCCTGTCAACCACCTACAAGTAGGTAGTTACCTACTTAAGTACCTACCCACGACAGATAGGTAAAAGTATCTACCTAAACTAGGACTACCTAATGACTGAGAAGCGACATACTGTCTGTAAAAACGAAGGAACCCCGATTTTCATTTTCCCTCATTCCTGCCGTTTGTCCTCCTTGGCCGGCACAAACTGAACGGTAAAATGCTACCGAGAGTTGCGGGTGGTATTCGAGCCTCAGGGTGAGCATTCGACATGGAGCCAGGGTTGACGGTAAAGCAGCCAGCCGCTTGCCCGAGGAAACGAATAACAGCCGCCCGTTGCGTTCCTGCTCAGCTGCAGTGGGCGTAGCTGGACCATGCACTCCCCTGGATACCTGGAAACACCATGCATGCCTAAGTTAGTTATGCTTCACTTACAAGTTGCATGCCATAGAAGCCCAGGACCGCTTAGACGCGGCAAGCAGCAGACTAGGTAGGTTAAGTCAGGGCAGGTCCGCGAGCACCCATCCACCTGATCAACTCCTTCAATCGGCGTGTTCGAAGATGCTAAGGTCAGACTAACTACACCGCGAATTCCAAGCCACTGGGCTTATCTCGGGTAGTACGAAGTCTACACAGGTGTTGTTGATGGTCTGTCTGTTTGGTCGCACTGCTTGTCACTTAGCACCATTTAGGCCTCTCGTTCGCTTCCCCTCCTCTCGAGAAGTCCGAAAGGGAGGTTTCGAGCACCTGTTCTGGAGGTGTAGGTATACTCCGTCGATGATGGTGGTGCTCCAGGCTGCATTCCATGGATGGAATTAGGTAGTCCAGATCTCCCAACAAGGAAACTAGCCCGAGGCATTCTTCGATGCAAGTGACGTCGGCGGCATATTCAGGAACCAAAACCAGCATATTACATGGTCCTTAAATCCCAGGAACGAATCCCTTGGGAATCTATAGCCGCGGCCTATTTTCTGCAGAGTCGGCATATAGGATGACGACTTCTACATCGTACCACGCCCGAAGACAAGTTTTTTGCTAAAAAAAAAAAGTGGCATTGGATCAGGTCTCGGTATATTGTTACCGACAAGGAAAATGCAATTCGCCTACATTAGGCGATACATTTACATGCTGTCGCAGTCGAGTTTCCGTCATTGTCATGTTGCAAAACGCAATCACATGTCAAAAACTTTGGTTCCCCAGCTATCGGGCCATTTGGTCATGCCTGCCAATGCCTGACTGGGAACAATGAATGCACCATCACCATCTCTTAACATATAGTCTAACCTATATAGGTTAGAAAGGACTGCCGAGGCACCTATCTAACTAGTATCTTAGGTTGCAACTTGCTGGTAGCCGCTTTGACTGTACCTACGTGCCGTGCCCGTCTACCTTAGGTATTTAGCTACCGCACGGCTTTGGACAAACATGATTCCTAATAAACACAAGTAAACAGGACGCCAAAACAAGGCTCCTCTGGATTGCTCAAGGCAGCAGCATACATTTACGCGCTACCCAAGGCTCTTTCCTCTCAGTACTTGTCCAACACCCGGCTAAGAAATGGTGTTCGAAACGAGTTGTTCGTCCACTTCTAGAAACAGGCCATAACTGGGCTGTACCAGGATGAGGTGAGGTCTCGGCGCGGGGTAGCAACAGTCTCTCGTGACTTAGGGACTGCTTGGTACCTAAGATGTTCGGACTAGATAGATGACCAACTGAGAGATTTAAAAGTTCGAATGATTGGCTGTGCATTGGTGTCTCTACAAACCGCAATCATATCAGATGCTCTCCTTTGTAATCAAATATCTGCATACTAGACTAATTTACCGCTGAGTTAGCGTACCTAATCCGCAAAGCCCGCAAAGCCCGCCAAGACCACACTGCAGCACCCTCCGGGGGGTATTCCTCCAACGCACATCAATCACCCAAGCCTACTACCAAGTACCTACGGAGTATAGCATGTATATTCGGTACCCCAAGGCAATACTACTAGAGCACCTAACCTCTGGGTACCTACCTCTTGTCGGTACCTCGGTTAGTGGACTAGGTATGTAAGTACCTACCCAGGTACATATCCTCATTTAAAGTTTCAAACAGTCCTACGACATCTCTGTGGTACTTCTTTGTGAACACTCTAGATAACGGTTCTCCCTCCTGCTATACCAGCACTCTTAGTGTCCCGTCGGAAAAGAAGAGGACATGTCCCGCTGTCGATCCTCCGTCAGTTTCAAGGTTGTTCAAGCCCGCCATTCCGGCGAGACCCACCCCCTGAATAGCTCCGGCGAAAAACAACCTGCCTGGGTCAGTTGTAGACAAACAACTTGGCACGAGCGATCCAGAAGTTGGCGAGGACACCGAGGTGGTCGTGGAACCTGTGAGACGAATGAGTAACCAGTAACCGCTCAATACGTAACTCCATAATTGCCCATAAACTAACTCGTTCTAGTCCTTTGTCTGCGCCAACCACCTTCCTGTCTCGCCTGTCAGCTGTCTACTTGCCCGTCTCGGTCCGCTGCACGGGGACGCGTCGAGGCGCCACGCAACGCGTGCCATCTCCCATCGCCATCGCGCCACTCGCAGCATAGATGACCTCGACGGCTCCTCTCTCCCAGAGGCCCCCAGCCCGGGTAAGGCTGGACCAGTCCATACCGCCCCTTTTGCGGCCCGTCGTCCGGGCGTATGTTCTGGGGTATGCGTCTGCCGTCGCACCGAGAGTCCTGACCTTGATTCTGCAAAACGGGGCGAGGTGGAGGAAGGGCGGGGGTCTGAAGGACGGAGTCCAGCCACGAGACTCGTTATTCGCATCCCTGCGACATGTCCTCGGTGGTGGACTGGACCCTCAGAGATTCCCGACCTTCTGTGCTACGCTGGTCGGTGGCACAACGCTTCTTGACGTAAGACGGTCCTTCTGGGAACTAATGATTCGCTGCATTCGGGGTAAGAAACTCACATAGAATGTAGGTGCTTATGACAAGACTATTTAAACGTCTGAAGCTTCAACTGTCGGTGGTAGCGAGGCGGAGGTAAGACAAAAGCCATTCATAGATAGACTATGTCATTCATCTTATCGCCTGTTCCGAGCTGTGTTTGACCTTTTTATAGACTCTCAATATGGATTTCATCATTTGTTGCTGGCTGGGCAAGCTTGCGGCTGCTCCAGTCTAAGAAGACCAACGCATTCGCCGAGACAATAACGGGGGAAGGCGATGGACAAGAGACAGTTCGGTATGGTGGACGAACGCTCGATCTGACCCTATTTGCCGCCACCAGAGCCGTTGACGTCATGGTTGGTGAACTATGGTCACAGAGGCGGCAACGCCGGGTCGCTGCCGGTCGGTGGTCGGCGGTGAGTGCCGTTTGTCCTGGTAGACTGCCTCTCTCGGCACAGTATCTAACCTTCAACAGTTCGATTCATTCATATCGAAGATGGCGGACCCGTCCATATTCGCCGCCTCCTGCGCGTTCATCATGTGGGCGTGGTTTTACGCGCCCTGTGCTCTACCGAGGTCGTACAACAAATGGATCAGCTCCGCCGCAGCCGTAGATCCGCGTCTCATCGAGGCGCTGCGCCGCTGTCGAAAGGGCGAGCTCCGCTACGGCGAGGAGACGATGCAGGCGCCGCTCCTGCAGTCCATGTGCGCGGACTATCAGTGGCCGCTACAATGGGGTGATCCCGCGACTACGATCCCGTTCCCGTGCGAGATGGTACATATGGGCTGCGGTCCCTCCTGCGAGTACCACGCCCTGTCCCGCTTCTTCCGGTCTTTCAAGTGGTCGATGGCCACATACCTGCCCCTCAACATATTAGCTCGCAGAAAGAACCTGCAAGGATTCCGCAAAGCCCTCGTCTCTGCCATGCGCTCGTCTTCCTTCCTTGCCGCCTTCATCACCCTGTTTTACTACGGCGTATGCCTCGCGCGGACGCGCTTCGGCCCTCAACTCCTCGGAAAGGACGCGGCGTCCCGTCAGGCTATCGACGCCGGTGTCTGCGTGGGCTGTGGCTGCTTCATGTGCGGGTGGAGCATCTTCTTCGAGGTCGCATCACGGCGAAAAGACATGGCGCTCTTCGTGGTGCCGAGGGCCGTCGCTACGCTCTTGCCTCGGCGGTATCCCCTCGACAAGCAGTGGCGGGAGACCTTCGTCTTCGCTTTTAGCACGGCTATCGTGTTCACCTGCGTTCGCGAAAACCGCGATAGGGTCCGTGGTGTGCTGGGACGTGTATTGGCATCTGTCCTCGAGCCTTGATTGACTTATCTCTCTCAAGTGGACATCTGTATAAAACTGTATATATGTACTGGAGCATGGCGGCGCTGAACGACATACACTAGATGCATATCATTTGTAGATCATAATAGAGGTATAGCAATGTGCAATAATTCGCCAAATGCTAAAGATGAACGTAGCAAACATGCAAGTAAATCCCAGTCTTTTCAACGACGCCTTTACGAGGTTATCAGAAATCCTCTAGATGCGACGATGGGTGTAAATATGCTTTTATTACCGCATTAGTATCTTCTGGATGAATTATTCTGATTGGACACGTATTAGTGCATGCTTGCTATAATCTGTGACAAATCCCCCACTCAGCTCGCCTCACAACCTCTCCAGCTTCAGAATAATGCTCTGGTAATCCACACGGGGCCATTCCAGGCTCAGCCCAACGTTCATGAGGGTTGAGCCGGAGAAGGTCGCCTCGTACGCGTCGCCGGTGATCTTGTACTTGGCGCCCGCGTCCAGGCCCCGCAGCTTCACGGGCGGCGGGACGGGCTTGGTGCCGGAGCGCACCTGGAAAACGAAGACCACGGCGGCGCTGGCGTCGGGCAGCGCGAACATGGCGGCGGGCCAGTTGGACTGGTCGGGCAGGGCGAGGCGGTAGAAGTCGCCGTGGACGACGAGCGGGTTGACGGCCTGCTGCGCGGCGATGAGAGCCGGGATCGCGGCGCGCTCCTCGGGCTCGAGGTCCTTGGGGTCCAGCTCGAGCCCGTACGAGCCGCACATGCTGGCCACGGCCGACCGGAAGGCCAGCGGCGTCGTGCGGCCGACCTGCCCGTTGGGCACCGCGCTGACGTGGCACCCCATCGCCGACGGCGGGTACGCGTACGACGTGCCGAACTGGATGTGCAGCCGGTCCAGCCCGTCCGTGTTGTCCGAGGTCCAGCTCTGCGGCCAGTAGTGCAGCAGCCCGGCGTCGAAGCGCCCGCCGCCCGAGGCGCAGCCCTCCCAGAGGATCTCGGGGTGCTTCGTCGTTAGCGCGTCGATGACGCGGTACATGCCGAGGATGTAGGCGTGGTTGGCGGCCGGGGAGGCGAGCTCGTGCTGCCCACGATTGTTGTCCCACTTGATGTACCTGATGTCCGCCGAGTCGAGGATCTTCTCGATGGTTTCGATGATGTAGTCCTGCACCTCCGGGAGCCCGAGGTTCAGGACGAGCTGGTGGCGCACCAGGGTGCGGTTGTGGGAGCCCGCGTGCAATACCCAGTCCGGATGGGCCGCGTAGAGGTCCGATTCCGGATTCACCATCTCCGGCTCGACCCATAGCCCGAAGCTCATCTTGCGCGAGGAGTTGGCCACGGCGATGGCGTTCACATCGTCGACGTAGGCGCCCAGGCCGTCGGGGAATTTCTTCGGCTGCGGAGTCCAGTCGCCCAGCCCCAACGTGTCGTTGTCGCGCGGGTAGTCGGTGCCGAACCAGCCGTCATCGTTTACAAAAAGGCTGCAGCCGAGATCAGCGGCTCCCTGAGCCAGTTCCACCATGGCGGTATGGTTGAAGTCGAATCCTAGCCCCTCCCACGAATTCAGGAGGGGTGGCCTTGTCTCCCACGTGTGATTCGAGCGTGATAGTTGGTTCTTGAATAAGGAGTGCAGCGATTGTGACATTCCGCTAAACCCATCCCCAGAGTACACCGATACGACTTCGGGGGACACGAAGGTGTCGCCCGCCTTCAGTGGCCATGATAAGTGCAGCGGATTCAGGCCAAGGAGGACTCGCACCCAACCCGTCGACCATCGCTCAACGTTCGCGGCAAAAGAGCCTGTGTAAACGAAGGCATAGCCAGTTGCTGGCCCCTGGGACTCCGTCGTGCTCGGAGGCGCAAGCGCAAAAAATGGGTTGTGAAAGTGGGAAGAATAACCCGCAGTTGATCGAAAACTATATAAGTTCGCGGGTTAATCAACTTCCTGACGTGCAATGGGATGGCCTCGGACCTACCCCTGCTCTCCATATCCTACTGAGCGTCTATTGATGTGAGCCTCAGCAGCCCAGTCGCCTCGGAGGTCAATCAGATCAAGCTCCTCATTCGGCGTATCAATGCTCCAACTGCTCGCTCTGAGCACCGTCGCGGTACTATTTCCGTCGTTCGTGAGGCGGAAGCTACGTGCGATAGCATTGTGCCGCGGGAAGATCGAATAGTAAAGCTCCGCAGAGATCGCAGAGTACTTGTCATATAAGTGGACTATAAGTGTTGAGACGTCTTCATCATCGCCATAAGTGGCCGGAAGCCCGGGAAGCCCGGGTTTACCGGCTTTGACCTCATAGCTTTTGTACGAGAATGCAGAAACGGTATCCCCGGCGGCATGTTGAATGTGGATCGCTGGCGTCCGGAAGTCGCCTCGGCCGGAATCGGGAAACTCGCGAAGCCGGTACTAGCCACTCGACATTAGTCGTTGCTATTTGGCTCGGTTTAACCTAAACGGAAGAAACTCTTCATGCTCCAATATCGCTTCTTAAAATACGAAGGGATGACCCGATAACAAGGTACTCACTGCAATACACACGAAGAGTCAGCAATTGCTATTATAAATAGACCAGAAGATTCTCATATAAGAACTGTAGTAGATGCAGAACGCTCTTTGGCACAGAAGGACGATAATCCAGATAATGGCTTACCAGTATAGTCGCCACCCCAGCCATTCTTATTGCCGGGATCTTGAGGAACGGCTTCTGCCGCATACGCGCCCCAGTGGTCGTGAATCAGATCCAAAGTCAGAGGATCGACGTGGAACTGATACGAGATTCCGGACGAAGCCAGGGAGAAAGCGGGTGCAGGACCATCCTCCACAGTGATCCCTGAGGCCAATTAGTGGGAGTCGGATCGTGCATCGAGTCAAAACACGGCACAACTGCATGCTCTGGGGAAAGCTAACAGCGGGGACTGAGGGAATGATTGCTTACATTTCACATTGCCCTGGCCCAATGCCCATACCGGGAACAGGCATAGAGCTAGTCTTGTAGCAACCATGGCGTGCTCTACTGCGGCCTCAAGACCTTCTATCACGCTGGGAACGAACGAAAGCAGCCTCGATTCATTGAATACGGCAGCGAGCCATCGAGTATTTAAATATTCCCCTCCCAGTGGACGGGAAATTATACCACACCAGGCTGGCATAGTCGGTCCATTGTGCCACCGCGAAGCAGACCGGGAACGGGATGGATCTTCAGGCCCGATGCCCTCTCTCGTCATCAGGCGCTGCAGGTCAGCGAGGTTTCGGGAAGGTGAGGTCCAGGTTGACTGATCTGACGGCTCATCGTCGTCGAAGAGGGATTGAGCTACTCCACCATCTCCGCACGGAGCTGCAGCGCTCTCTGCCACGGCCCCTGCGCGCGTGAGGGGAAGCTCTCATGCGGGGAGACGGGCTTGAGTCCTCCGAAGCCATGAAATCGTCATAGCCGCGCCTATACCATGCGAGGGGTAGGTCGCGAAGCAAGAAGAGTGTCGCTCGGTCTAGAGCTTTGGCGAATGCCCCCATGCAAGGATAGGGTGACATTGGCGATACTAGCTCCATTCTCCAACGAAGATGAGTTCGGAGTTGCCCTATCCAATGCTCATTGTTTGGTTCGTGATTGCCGTGTAAGCCCTCATGGGCAGCGCGCGGTGCACATGATGAAGAGAGGAGTAGGTGGCCTTGAGTGGTATGCCTGAATTGTGTCAAGGAGCAGGTACGTCTTCACTATGTATAGGCAGGTGAGTATGTTCCAGGCGGGAGTCTCGTCAATATCGACGCCGAATGGCGACCTGTAACTGTCAGGGCTTTAGGGTTGCTAATGCGAGCGAGCAGTTACACAGATGGACAAAGTGATACTATATTGTGTAGTTAGATAAGGTAGTTTCGATTGATGTAAAAGCTATACGCGCGGATCTAGTATTAGATGTACAGTTCGATGCCTTATGTGGTAAACAACACGCCCTCTCTTACATATGAATGTAGTACACCGCATCAACTCGGCTTAATACGAAGATGTAGACGGACGTGTTCTGCTCGATTAATATTTCGTCGGCCGGCTTTTGCAACCCGAAGACTGTGAGGCTTCAACATGTCTTCATGGTACACTAATACCCTTCTGCCTCCTTATTTCTGTTCGATTCGTTCCTAGAGCCATCGAAGACCTCAGTTGGTATCTATGAGACTTTCCCGGAGATTGATTCATCGTTCCTGCAACTGTGTACTCGCACACCTCGGTCGGTGTGGTACCACATCTATTCCGGATTGGAATTAGAGCTCACCGCTTTTCCCCTTTATCCATCGCCGTAAGGCTGAGGGACGCGTGTTGAGTCCGGAGAGACCGGTGATGCTAGCAGGAGGGTTGTACGTAGTATGCATGATCCTGCGTCGGAATCTCCTTAATCGTTGATTTTTTTTTTTTTTTTTGGATGAGTCAGGGGAAGAGAGCCTGTCCCTGGGGTCATTATATCTTCTGTGTTTAACTGTGCTTCGTTCGGAAATAAAGCCTGGCTTTTGATATGACGACATCGCCACTGTGGGATTTTGACCAAGATTCCGTTCCGGAAGTGATGAAGGTGTGGAACCCCCTACCATCGTCATATCTCGCGACACAACAGCGCCACATACACTAGAGCCCTTCGGGCCCGAATCACTGGCCGAAGGGTAAGCATCTCTGCAATTCGATGCTTGCTGCCAAATGTGGTATCATTATTGGTTTCTTCTTCAAGTCCACCGCGGATGTGATCCGACAATTGTCGAAGAAAAGATAGGCTGTAACGATACGCACCTAGCAATGCTACGGTCTGCGTACTGTAGATTTTTTTGCGTCGATGGGTGCTCACGTTACCGTTAGCCTAGTTGCTGCCCATGCGTCGCGTCGAGCCTTGGCTATCGTGAAGCGCTCTGAAGGGCTGGTCGTAGTGCATGCTGGTGGTGGTAATAGAGTCCGGCAACATATCAGTTTCACCTGAACATTCAAGTCACGTACGTAGCTACACAGCTATGTCATGGCAAGCTCGTTTCCAGGCCTACAAGAGCCTGGAAGTAAATGAAAAAAGGGAGTTATCAGGTGTCTAACCTCGTGGCCGGCATACCTGATTCGGACTAGCCGGTCCTTGTTGCAAAACAACGTGGTTCGCCTTCATGGTGAGCGACATGTCAACTGTAGTCAGTGGGGATAGGGATTAAGATGAGAATCACTAAGTTAGGTATTTGCAATGGGTATCGAACTAGGAAAATTGTTTGAAGGATCCTTTCCTTAGTCCCTTGAAGCCCAACTCAACAGCCGGGCCGTTGATGCCCAGAGGGGGCCAGCCAAGGAGAGAGCTACAAGTAAAGCGTTCGAGACGCCTTTTTTTAGTTGACAGAATTCCACTAAGACATTAAGCTAATATAGTATGTTGGCAAGTGCCTATGCCATGCCTCCAGATGTAGGTAGTAGTGCCGCTAAGCCTGCCCACGCTGTGCAGATTTCCTAAGCCCTGGGCGATTCTTTCAACGCGGCGTCGGGGTGTGCGCTGCTAGCAGTATCACAAGGCAACGATGTTTTTTCTCTCTCCTCCTTTGTTGTCGCTACTTTAGACAACAAAGTGGGCTTAACGAGTTACCTACTACGTACTAACCCAGCTGGTTATTATAGCGTTCGCAGCGAGCGGGTTTCTGTAGCCAACTATTTAGCCACGGGACTTATTTAGGTAAGAAAGCTAGGGACATACATAGCTTGAGGGTAGGCATGTGCGCTGAAAATCTGCTTGGAGGAGTTCTCCTAAAACGCAGATCTAGGCCCGTCTATTTTAGTCAGCTTCGAGGCTCCTCTCGAGATATTCACCATGCGCCCGGGCAGTCTGAATGTAGCTGTGCTGCGCAAGTAGAAACACAGGCACTTTGAGCTTCAAAACTATAAGGTATCCTATGAGAAATGCATGATAGCATGTACGAGAAAGAGACTACTCATTGCGCACGTCTTTGGGGTGTTCATGATAGTACTTCTCTGAAAGTAATACCCAGGTTCGAGTATTCCCAAGCGCCATTATACCTGTTGTAAAGGCTTCCACTGCTTTCGGCGGCGTTGTCCAAACATGTCGGCTAACCTCACTTGCTCCAGGTGGTGTGGCTACCTATTGCGTGGCCAATAGGGGGCTACGATCGCGCCCTGCAGCTAGGGAACGCCACTGCCGCGTTCCAAGTCTACGGCTATCCCTCCGGCATGCATATGCTGTACACCCGAACGGTAGGTGCAGTGCAGATCAGATCGGGTGGGGGGACCCAAGAGGTTGCATGAATGGCGGTACTTTCATGCTATACTATACAAGTACTTACGCAAGCACCTAGACTAGGCGCTACCTCCTCCGGGCCTCAGTTGCCTCTTGGATAGGAGGTAGTATAATACGGTACCTTTTAAGGCTCTGTACCTGTAAGTACCTGGTAGTGATACCCGCTGTTGCTCTATCCAACACAGCCCCCTGCATCCGCCCTGAGGCTCTGCAGCCAATCCCACACGTGGGCAAGGTGTGCTACAGGGACCTGGCAGCCACTTGCTTGGGAACCTCGACACCACCATTACGTGTTGAGCGTCCTCCTCCTACTCCTCCTCCTCCTCCTTATCATCATCATCATCGCCACCACCACGACTACTCCGTACTTACTGTGCAGTGCAGTGCAGTACAGTGCCACAGAGGCCCGCTTCTCCTGTCTCCCTGCCCACCGTTACGCGCGTATATTTGTGCAGGGTGTGACTATGCTGGTTCGTAATGTTGACGGCTATCAACTCTACCTCTTCTGGCCGGTGGAGAAACCGCAAGAAAGCTCCTTTTCCTCGCGACGCCGTTCGTCGCTCCACTCGCGACCAGCCAGTCCATCCGTCGGCTTCCAGCATTGCTCCAGAAAAAAATGGCCCAGACCATGAGAACACACCATCTGGTGGAGAGTGTCAGATAAGGCAGAGCCAACACAAACACACGGCCGAGCCCCTGCTGGCCCTCTACTGGTTACCTGCCGTAACTAGGTACTTGTAGTCGACGCAACGCGCCAAGCGTTCCCGTATCCTGAACTGCTGCTCAGTGGCGGGCTAACTGGCCGAGCCATATAGTAGTGAAGACACAAAGAGAGCAGACCGGCACATGCTGTCTGAAGCCTCTATGTACTCCGTCGTAGAACCTCACCGCTGGACTGTTCCCACATCTAATCAAGGTAGTTCCGGACGACAGCCGGTGTATTATTACCATTTCATTTATCCCTCCCGTCTCCCCTGCGAATCTGGACAGACCCGTCTGCCAATCGTCTTGTAAATCACCCTGGAAGGCGACCACGGCGCTACAAGTACGTACTGTTCCCTGTATCTGTGAGCGGACACTGTCCGGGCGCTGGTACAGGCCAGCCCACAAAATAATCATCACGATGTTGCCAAGATGGCCGGCGAGGTAAGCGTTGGGGCGAGGTCGGTCGGGCAGCTTTGGTCTGGATGGCGTGAATGAAGCTTCCGTCGACAAGAGGTCCCATTTTTCTCCAGTTTAAGTATCGACTGCGAGCGCAGTCGCCTCGGACGAGTGGGCGGGTGCCTTTTGTGCACCGCTGTTGACGTATATTGGAGTCATATCCAAACTCTCTGCTCCATCTGCGTCATATCTCTCTCTGCTTTCTACTGTTCTCCACGTACCTTTTTGCCTTTCCCCTGCTGCAGCTCAGCTCTTGCTTTTGTTATCCCGCTATTACCCGGCCAGCATTGCAACCACTGCAGTTCTTGCTAGTCTGTCGAGAATCATCATAGCACCCAGCGTAGGGCTTCCCGAACAAACAAGTTCTTGGACCTGTGGCCACGCATACCACGCCGGAGCGAGCAAACTATATTCCCTGGCTTGTTTTCTTTGCTTGGCTTCCTATATATATTCTCAGCTTGGATCGCCAGCCCCTATTCTTTTCGAAGTTGACTAAGGCTTCCACGGTATGGACGACGGGCACCAATCTTCTCCAGACAGTAGTCGTCCTTCATCAGCCGGGTCTTCGGATATATCCCCCAGTAATACACCAACCGAAACTGCGGCATCAGCCAAGAAGGAGAAGGGCCGAGTACGCTTCAACAGCACCGCCGATATCCAGCCACCGGCTTCTGTACATCCGCGCCCACAGAAAGAGTCCCAGGATATAGTCTCGCCGCCGAGGCCGAAGCCTAGACCATCTCTCCTACGTGGGAGCTCATACAACTCGACGACTAGTCTTCCAGACGAGGACAATGGGGATGACCCAAGCTCGGAAGAGGCAATCTCTGCGCGAGCCGCCCACGAGCGCGCTCGGCATGTCGCCGCTACGGTGCACAGGTCTGATTCGAATCCATATTGCGCCGGAGGTTCGCTCGATTCGGATGCCGATACGGTACATGGCGATGATGAGGATCAACCTCAACCTAGACGCCAAAGCCTTGCTCGCTCCCATGATCTTCATGTGAAACTAGCCAACTGGCAATTTAATGGACAGGATGGCGACGAAGTGAGGGAGGGTTCAAGGCTAGCACGTGCCTCAAATGCAGAAGCCTTCAATCTCGTCCGCACCCATACGCAGCGCAAGAGGGAGAGACGACCTAGTTTTCCTCAACCTTCCCCCGACCTTCCCGATGATGTATCTGGTGCGGCCACTCCGACGGAAGAGAGAGATGCAGAACTCTATGTTCCTCCACCACCGCAATTTCGTAAAAGCACACTGGCCAATCTTTTGATGCTCTATAAGCAGTCGGAAGAGTCGGAGCCTCCTAGCTATCCACATAGCCAGAGGTCAGAAACCAGCGAACCGAACACGCCGGCGTCTTCTGGCGCGGCTACTCCAACGCGAAAAAAGTGGTACGAAAAAAACCGATCTACGGATACTCTCGCCAATCTCGTTGAAGCGTCTGCTCGCCTAGCTGATGTCACCGACCCGGAAAAGCAGCCGAAGCGACCGAAGAACAAACGTGGCCCTAGTTCCCGCCTCTTGAAGATGGGTCGTCCACGGACTGACGATGAAATTCGTATCACGGTCAATATCGCAGAAACTCTGAGCCGTCAAAAGTACATTATTAAAATGTGCAAAGCCCTCATGATGTATGGTGCTCCAACACATCGCCTGGAAGAATATCTTACGATGACCGCAAGAGTTCTCGAAATTGATGGCCAGTTCCTTTACTTACCCGGTTGTATGATTGTGTCCTTCGATGACAAGCAGACACATACAACTGAAATGAAGATCGTGCGGACAAGCCAAGGAATTGACCTTGGAAAACTGAAAGACATCCACGAAATATATAAGAACGTGCTCCACGACATTTACAGTGTTGATGAAGCCATAGACAGGATTTCCGAGATCATGGCTGCAAAGGATAAGTTCCCACCGTGGATTCGTGTTCTTGTCTTCGGCTTGGCCAGCGCCTGCGTGGCGCCCTTTGCGTTTGGGGGCAGATGGATCGATTTGCCCATCTGTTTCCTCCTCGGTACCATGGTTGGCGCGTTGCAGATTCTGGTAGCGCCAAGATCAGCTCTGTATAACAACCTATTCGAGATCAGTGCTACCATATTGACCAGCTTTCTTGCGAGGGCATTTGGAAGCATCAGAGGCGGGGAGGTGTTCTGCTTTTCTTCTTTGGCCCAGAGTTCTATAGCCCTGATCCTTCCTGGCTGGTTCGTCCGTAAGTTCTCCTCTTGTGCAATATCACATGGTTCCCACTGACCTGTCCTAGTGAGTGCGGCGCTCGAGTTACAATCCCGATCCTTGGTTCCTGGTTCTATCCGTTTGGTATACGCCATAATATACTCATTATTTCTCGGTTTTGGGATTACCGTCGGAACAGTTCTATATGGGCTCTTCGACTCCAATGCCACATCCGCGACGACTTGTGCCAACACTATGAATCCTCACCTCGCATTCATATTCGTACCCTTGTTCACCATCTGCCTAGCGATTGTTAACCAAGCTAAATGGCAACAACTTCCCGTCATGGTGGTTATATCTTTTGCCGGCTACCTGGTGAACTTTTTCAGTTCCCCCAAGTTCAAAGCTGCTCCCCAAATCTCAAACACACTCGGCGCTTTTACAGTTGGTGTTCTTGCCAACCTGTACTCAAGACTGAGGCATGGAGTCGCAGCTGCTGCACTATTACCAGCCATTTTTGTGCAGGTTCCCAGTGGCCTGGCGGCGACGGGAAGTCTTTTAAGCGGTCTCAACGCTGCCAACCAGATCAATAACAACAACCAGCCCGTAAACGGAACGCCTGCGGTAAGGCCAACACTATCGAGAATTTACATGAATTTCACTTGCTAACTGTGTCGAAGGTACCAATCGATGATAGTAACAGCAATGTGAGCGATGTTGTATACAACGTTGCCGGATCGATGATTCAAATCGCTATCGGCATCACGCTGGGTCTCTTCCTGAGCGCGCTGATTATTTATCCCCTTGGAAAGCGCCGCAGCGGACTCTGGACATTATAATTATTTGCATTACGCACTTCTTGTTCCCTTCAATTCAGCCGCTTTGAGCACGCATGGTGTTTGGGAGTTCTTCTTTCAATAGGGCCCGCAGCGCGATACTCTATATTCATTGGAAGCATGGCATATGGTTTATATAGGTACTAGCATAACATTAGGCGATGAGGATAGTTGAAATGGTTTGGGCCACGGGATAGCTAGGTACTAGTGCCCCCCACGAGGGACGACCTGTGTCCCGTGGTGACCTCCTGCATAATGAGGCCAATACACAGCAGACGCTAATTCGTTTTCTTTTTCGAGAGAAGGGTTAATAAAAACAATCTATGACGACGAAGTTTAGGCACGTGATTATGATAAAATTAAGTTATCCCCTCACTACCAGTTGTTCGATTGGAGGATAGCACTTTGCGCTTCTCTTACGGTAAGCAGGTGTGGTGTCCGGAGTAGTCAACTAGCACTTAGTTGTTTATTGCGGTCTAGTTAAAATTTCCCTTTTGTTTCCCGGTTACATCGTATATATTTTTCTTAACTATAAGTGAGTGACTGCCTCACCATTAGCGGTTGGATTTACCCGCTGTATTTACAGAGGTTTGCGTCACGTTATTCCACGTTTGCGCGTATTTAAAGTTATTTACTAAAGTTAGTAGTTTCGGCCGTAGTCAACATACTAAAGCAATGGTTCAGTCATAGTGTGCTCATAGAAAAATGGCCAGGGATATTAGAGTTAGTTGATTTCCAGTCTTAAGCTCTGGTTATTGTCCACCGGAGTCTTAGCATATCTTTCGAAACTCCGATCCGATCAATAACAAGGTGGAATAAACAATGATATAGCAGAGTCTTCAAGATTTAGCCTTCAGTGCTACGGCAGATCCACTAGTAACACCCACATAGACTTATTGTAACAAGGGCTCAGATTGAGGGCTTGGAAGGTAGGTCTTCTATTGATGTAATGGTCTGATATAGTGTCAAGGTGACCTGTAGAGATGGGAATTTCCTATTTAGGTGCCGTGTTTAAGACCTTTGCTTAGGACTTAAGACCTCTGGTTACGTATATCCAACTACCCGCGATATTGAGCATCGTAGCCTATTTAGATTCCTCAGCTTGTGTGCATGTAACGCTTGCAGAAGGCGATGCGAGGCGCCGCGTTATTGTATCCATGATTGATTAGCTCCGAAGAGTGCGTAAAATTGGAGCGGATCAGTGAGAAAGGGTCTCGTAATTGATGGAAAGGGACACAGTTTTGATAGATGTCCCCTTGCGTGGTGTTCGGATTTCGCGCTGCAAGACTGCATACGGCGTAAGCGACAGTTGGCTTCTTTTCAAGAGCAGCGAAGAGCCCTGGCAGAGGAGGATAGGTGTTAGTCGCTATTATTACCCCGAAGGGCCTTCTGGCTACCGAGATACCATGTTTCTCAGCAAGTTCGAACTGGAAAGCGACTTGGAGGTCTTCTTGTCATGTATCGTATGTTCTCTTCCAGTTGACTGTCTGAGCCACCAATCCCCCCTTACTTTGAGTATATTCTTCTATAAGTCATCCTGCACAAGTAAGGAAAGGTCATTGTGGTTTTCGTTTCCGTGGCTTCATGTGAAGCTAAAATACGATACATGATCGCAAAAAATCGTTTCTTGTAGAATAAGTAGATACTTTCGAACAAGATACTGAGCTGGGCGCAAAAGCTTTCGGAGTACCTCCTACCTACCATACCTCAAAAAGGGGTACATATAGGCGTACTTCAGTAAAGGGGTAACGTTAGATGAACGATAATACGAATGATTTGCGCGGGGTTATGCGCTAAAAACATTAAACATACTATCGGGCGTATTGCCCGAACCTCTACCCTGGAACCCCAAATTTGCCCATTCGAGGGCGTGTAGCAGCTGCCTACACATCGCCATCGGATCAGAACTTATATGTCACGGTACAGGTATCAAAAAATCCCTATATCCAAATAGCCTGTGAAGAGCCAGAGCCATCGAACATACCGGCCTTTTTTTATCTTTTTGTTACCTGGCCGAATTCGCTATCTTCCGATTTGGCTCGCGGCCCCGATGCCTGGCGCCGGGCACCTGGCTGGTGCTATTAGTGCCCTCGCGGCTGTCTTCATTTTACACCGCGTTCTCAAGAAACCAAACGACAGGCCCGAACGGATCCAAGCGGCCGACGAGCGGGTTCTCGTCTTGGGTGCGTCCAGTGGCCTAGGCCGCACACTCGTCAAGCAATATGCCGCCCGCGGTGCCAAAGTGTGCGCCGTGGCCCGGCGGAACGACCCGCTGCTTGAGTTAGCCCAGGAATGTGGTGATCGATGTCTCTCGTACGCAGCCGACCTGACGAAGGCGGCTGACGTAAGTAATTCTCCGAGCCTCAATATCGTTTCGAGCAAATACAGTCTCAAGAACGCCCAATATTTCTGGCCCTACGTATCTCGAGACCGTAAATACTGACACCAAGAGTCTTAGATGGAGCGACTACGGAAGCATCTGTTACAGCAATGGGATGGTTTAGACACACTCCACATTTGCGCCGGGGTCTCTGCAGTGCAACCGTTGATGGCCTTGACAGGCGTTAAATCCAGTGACGAGGATCCCGGGGTTGCCGGTGTTGAGCGAGCCGCTGAGATTGCTAGCCGTGCAACGCAGAGTAATTTCGTTGGACCCCTAATCGCGGCCTTGACTTTCATTCCGATGATGGAGCGCACGTCGGCTGCGCCTGCTATCTTGCTCGTTTCCTCAGTCGCCGCCGTTGTGCCGGCACCGACGCGGGCTCTGTACGCCGCGACGAAGGCAGCCTCTCTGCTGTTATTTCAGTCCCTCGCCATTGAGCACCCTGATGTCGCGTTCACGTGTGTGCTGCCGGCCACAATCGAGGGCAACTTTCGATCCTCAGCTGTGGACGCCGACTTTTCAAGTCAGGGGAGCGACGAGGCGCACAAGAAGGGTCTCAAGGTGGACTATGTTGCTAGCAGATGCGCCGAGGCGGCAGATCAGGGGTCCCGAGGCAATATAGTGATGCCCTGGTTTCCTTACGCCCTCGCACACCATCTTTACTACATGTGGCCCTCGTTCATAGAAAAGCAGGCCCGGAAGAAATACAACTTTACTGCGTAGACAAAGAAGTAGCCAAACCCAAGCAGCTGTCTATAGGTGCAGCAATAACGACCCCTAGTTGTCACCTTGTCGAGTACTATGTATAGGCAATGTCGGCACTTGGAAGGGCAGAAAAGGCAACTTAATTTAAGAAGAATAAGAAATGGTAGTTGCAGGGATGATACGATGCCTGTTGTTCGGGAGACATGTGATATGAAGGTAAACTTTTGTATTTGTCCATCGATCTCTCACTGTGTCAGCTTCACGGCTGTCAAAAGCGACACCGGATCTACGCTGCGGGCCCGTGCTGGGTTTTAAGCCTCATATGCCAAATGGATTTCTTGTGGATACACAATTCCTGATAGCTAGTGCCTACCTGGCTCGCCACTCGAAAGCACGTCGCCTAACGGCTTTTCATAGCTTTGGAGTTTGGCATGTGAAGGTACCTTACCTACCTGCTCAGCAAATCGATAAGATCCTAGGCGAAGGATCGGAAGTGGCGGGTGGGGCTTCCCGTATCCTGGAGGGACTAGGTAGGTACTTATGCGCCATATATAGCAGTCCCTATAGCTGCCTGTACTGTAAATAGGTAGGTATCGGTTCGATACGACGACGAGTTATTTGCCTACCTAGGAGGTATGATCGAGGGGCGAGGGGCCATAGTTGATAGCGCCCGCCACGGGTTCTTGAGCCGAGGCATTGCTGGCGTTTTCAGGATCCAGTTATTGCACAGGTTTTCAGAGCCTTAACTAGTTACTCCTTTTTCTACAATTGCCTAGACTAGGCGGCTCACAAAACCATAGTCAAGACATATGATCGGCGCCATTGGCGTATGTAACCCCCTGAGAATGTTTCTCAGGGGGCTGGTGGCTTGTTAGCTATATGCAAAATCTGGCTACCTACTAAGAAGGCCTGGACAAGGCAGAACGGAATGATAGAAACCTGATGTAATGCGATGGTGGGGTCGGAATTTGCGATCTATGCTATGCTCCTTTGGGCTAACCGACCAACAGCGAAGCTGCCCAGGTGGCTCACCAGCACCCACGGCAACGCCTTGAGTACTGAGCCGCATCGACCGAGCCTGAACGGTCTAGATAAGGGACGGATATTTTGTCATTAATGTCGCTTGGCTGATGAGAACCCGGGAATTAAGATGAGTCGCGAGGAATTTCCGGCAAGGCTCTCATTGCATGCCAAAGTGTAACTGCGTGTAAGTACCTACCTACTATGTAGGTAAGTACGTACCAGGTAATCATGGATTTAGACTTTCACATGCCAGAGACAGGGGTATAGATAGCAGACTGGCGATGTGGAGACGCGAGATGGCCATTGACCTGTCAGTTTCCACTCCTTATGCCTGGAACTGGCACGGTTCTCCTCTTGGCTCGCTGGAACACATGAAGAGAGTACCTGAGGCGACGGAACGTACGATAGCGCCTGATAGTACCTCCATTGGCATCTTACAACAGACCTTTGATGCTACGTACCGCCTGGACAGTACGGAGTACCCATACACATCTGGTATGATAATGCATGTAAGGCCGGCCGGTCAGTACCTAGCCGAGGGCCCACTGGAGCTCTGAAGCTCCGAATGGGACCCCCCACCACAGCGTGGCCTACAGGGACCGTGGGCGACAGGTTCCAACCAATGACTTCATCAGTCGTCCAGATTGCATACCACCACCTCCACCTCCATCTTCCCACTATCACAAGTTTGCCATGTTGGAAGAAAGGGCCGACAGGGACCTGACCGGCCATGTACGGCGTACCAGCCCTCGCTATTGGGAGGGGGCAAAGAAGGAGAAAACGGAAAGGCACATGCGAAGCTGTTGGGCATGGTGGTTCCGGCCGGCCTAAATAAGGATTGCGAGACCAGAAGGCTTTTTGTCATATAAGCACCACTTCGGCCACCCTCCTGCCCTGCTCCCATCCTAGACCCTTAGGTAACCTACCTACTTACCTACCAGCATATACCCTACCCCTACCTATTCCTCTGCTGTGTCTCGTCTCTCCTCTCCCTGTACCTTACCTAGGAAGACTCGCATAGGTACTTAGTGCAGGAAAGAAAGCCCAGTAAGTATACATACCTAGGTGTCTATTACCCGATTCGACTTACATTCCAACCGAGCCTTGAATTGCTTGGGGGGGGGGGGGGGGGGGGGGGGGGGGGGGGGGGGGGGGGGGGGGGGCGGGCCGCGGGGGGGGGGGGGGGGGCGGCGGGGGCG